>PVJI01014512.1:0-43959 GCA_004026765.1 Micronycteris hirsuta
CAGTCAGAGTCTAGTCACTCCACACGGGGGCAGACGGAAAAAATAAACAAGCAAAACTATCGGCCTCTGATCTACATAGTTATTTTCACCCCTGAGCTTTTGTGCTACTTTAGCTTTTCAGAATGTTTTCATTGTATTTGTGCGTCTGTACAGTCCTGTAACACTGAATCCATTTTCCAGCTCTTCCCCCAGCGACCTGCATGAGGGGAGAAAGGACATGAAGCTCACTGACACCTAAGTCTTGAGGCTGCCGCGGAGGTCACCTGTTTTCAGTGACGCATCAAGCGACAGCAGCAGTGCTGTGTTGTGAATTAAGTAGCTTTGACCCTCCATTAAGTGTGAATTCAAAGTTCAAATACAGATACAAACAGATATACAGAGGCAAAATGTAACGGGGTCCCATGAATTACCGGATTTCATTTAAATAGCTGCGTATTCAGCTTCAACTCTCCACTCTGTGCACTAAGCAATGACCATTAGAACTCAGAATTAAAATGGAAAATAAATTGAGGCGTCACCAACAAGATTTGTTGTAGCTGGTAATTATTTATTTATTTGGGGAATTGTTTGTTTCCTGTCTGTATCACCAAAATGCATTTGCAAAGACGTCAGACACCGTGTCTTTCTCGTTCATCACATGCTTCTGAGTAACTAGAAGAATAATGTCTAGGAGAGTAAGCGTTTGGTAAATATTTTATTGATTGAAATGGGTGGAAAACTGGATGAATAAATTAATAAAGAAGAAATTTTTGAATGAATACTAGAATGAATTATAGAATGGAGACAATCTTTTCTGCTTTCTAGACTAACTCATCTAGACACTGATTTTTTTTACTATAATCCTAGAGCTTTTAAATATTTAATTTATTCCCAAGGCTTAAAAACCAGATTTCACTATACATAAAAGAGGAAAGGGCAATGAAATGCAATTTTAAAAAAATTCCATTCATTTTAACTAGACAATACAGTTTAGGGAATAATAACACCAGAGGTCAGGCATGGGTAAGTGACTTGCTCTTTCTTTCAGGGCCACTGTTATAATAAGGTATTGCAAGCCAGGGGCTTAAAACAGCAGATCTTACTGCCTCACATTTCTGGAGACTAGAAATCCAAAATCGGGGTGTGCGAAGGGTTGGTCTGAGGGAGGCTCTGAGGGAGAATCTGTTCCACACCGTCTGTCCCCTAAGTCCTGGTGGCCATGGGCAGCTCTTAGTGTTCCTTGGCCTGAAATTACGTGGCTTCAACCTCTGCCTCCATCCTTCTGTGTCCTCTCCCTGCATCCAATTCCGTCTCCTTTCTCTAATATAAAGATACTGATCATTGGATTTAGAGCCCGCCCTAAATCCAGGATGACCTTGCTTGAGATCCGTAATTTAACTACATCCGCAAAGACCCTGTTTCCACATGAAGTCGCACCCCCTCCTAGTTCCTGGGATTTGGGAGTTAGACATATCTTTCTGCAAGACGCAATTCAACCCACTACAGGAACTTTCAGGCACTGGCCAAAGGAAGCTAATAATAACCCGCTTCTGAACTATAAACCCAGTTAAACTCACCTCGTTTCCCAAGTGCTCCGACCTATCCTCATGGAGGTTCAGGTGCCTTCTAATCCCCGACAAACCCAGGCACGGCAGGGTCCGTCCTGTCCATGTGGACCCTGCCTGGGAGCTCCTGCCACGCCGAGGTAATGACCACCTGCCTTTCCACCCCAGTGTCACGTCCTGCCTGCCACCAGCACGCGCTACCACTGTAGACAGCACACAACTGTCACAGTGGGGTTGTCACAGTGGGGCCGTCACAGTGGGGTTGTCACAGTGGGGGCTGTCACCCACCCACCACTCTTCTGCCCCCGTTTCTGGGAGCGCCAACTTTGACTGGTCTGTAGCTCGGAGATGCTCAGCACGTTTGTGTAAGAATCCTGGGACCCGACCTTCAGGCATCCCAGCTCAGGGGGATTTGCTGACCTTCAACTGTGGATCCAGGATGACGTGAAGCTGGGACAGAGTGAAGCCGGGATGACCAAACCAGGATGCCCCACACTGGACCGTCGCTTGCCTTTCCGGAATGGACTGTGCTCGTCGGCACGTGGAGAACTTTCAACCCCCTCCCTTGATCTCTCTGTTCCGTCCCCTGTCCCTCCTTATAGAACCTCTGCCTCCCCTGGGAGGGGGAGCTGGGCTCTGAGACGCGAGTCCCCACCATCCGGGTGGCCGGTGGCCGACATCTGAACAAACCACTTCCTTTCCCATCAGCACCTGCCTCTCGAGCGCTGGCTTCCGTAGCGGCGGGCAGCCGGACCTGTGTTTTGGTTACACCACCTCCTTCAGCATCCTGTCCACATCACATCAGAGGCCTGGACACTGAGCTTTGCTCATCTGCAGTTTCTTCTCTGCTCACCGTCCTGTCTGTGGTCCAATACAGGGGACACATTTCCCACTAGGCATGCAAACCCTGTCTGTGCCTCATGCTCAGGGAAAACCACGACATCTTGTGTATCAACAGCCTAAAAAGCGACATTGCATGCTGAATTTTCTTCTTCACTGAGCTAGGAAGTTGCCAGGGACCCGACATTACAGGCATGTGATCATTGGTGCCCTCTTCCAGAGAACTGCTCAGATTGCATCTTGCCGAGAGGGGGGAGCTGGGGGCCCCTGCAGAGCAACAGGAGGGGCCGGCGGCACAGACCTGGGAAATGAGTCGGGCTCCGGGCAAGCTGCCCCCAGGGCTCCCCTCCCTGACCTGCCTCCAGCCCACTCCTTCCCACCAGCCGTCCTGTGAGCGCCGTCCCCCACTTGCGTCACCTCTGTGGTGAGCAGTGCAGAGGGAGAAAGCCACATTTACCCAAAAATGCAATTCGTAGTATTTTGCTTCCAGTGAACTACTACAGGCCTTGTAGACATCAGGAAGATCAAAATTGCTCTGACAGTCTTTAAGAAACAGTCTTTCTAACTGACATGAAAGTAAACTGGACGTGGGTAGGCACCATGTTCTTCTGGAAACTACACTGAGCCAGACGGGGGACACCTGGCATGCTATTCCAGGTAAGCCGCCGACCCGCTTTGTGAGCTTGGACTGCTGGGAGCCTGGTGTCCTGCGCCCGTGGAAGCCAGCACCGAGCTCAGGCTTGTCTGAGCTCTACAGCAGCGCGGTCGGGGCTGCGAGGCGGGGTTCCACGTCACCCCGAGAAAAGCCGGGCGAGGCAGAGAGGGGCTGAACCCCCGCAGTGGAGCCGTGAGCCACGCGTGCCTGCGTGCTGAGCCCTGCTGTGGGAGGCACCGTCTGCCTCCACCTGAAACGAGAACCGTGTGTACATTAAAGAGAAAGCAGAGGCCACGCATGCTGGTGGTCTGTCGGATTTTTTAAAGTAATCACTTCAAATCAAACTCCAATTGCTCTTGAAAAGTTAGAAACTCTCCAGTACTGAGCGTGCGTTTTCATGAGGCCACAGCGACCAGGGCGGAACGCGGCGGCCCAGGCCCCGGGTTCCACGGGACTCCCAGTTTTGCCGCGGTCCCCACCTCCCCCTCTCGTGTCTCTGAGGCTGGGCCTGGAATCTGGGGGCTGTGCCTGGGCCAGTTTTCCCACGAGGCTGGTTTCAGGCATTTACAACACACCTCTAGTCCCCTGAGACTGGCAAATTTGAGGCTTTCCAGCTATGGCGTCACATGTGCCGGGGCTCGCCTAAATGAAGGCATGTCCCTCCTGGCCTGTTCTGTGAAGAATGGATCCTGTAGAAGCCAGACCTCTCAACGGAGGGTGGACTTTGATGGCGAGTCTCAGCTCGGACCTGCAGGCAGCAAACACGTAGCCCTCGGCCGGACCACTTCCTGGGATTCCTGGGTCGGCAAAATCCTCTCCAGAAAGACCGGCTGGTGCTCTGGCAATGCCGGTGGGGGCTGCGCACCTGGGCGAGCTGAGCCTGTCCTTACCTGTGTAGCCTCCGCTTCCGCCTGAGCCTCTCCCCATCGCGACGCCACAGACACAGAAAGACCCCGGAGCACTTGGGAAATACAACTGGCAGAGCACACAGAGCAGGAAGGTTGGTTCACAGTGCATGAGCACTCAACACAAAGTTTATTCTTGCACTGGTATTTACTTGTTATTGTATTATTCATCTGTGTCGTTTGTCTTCATATTCTTACTATTGCCATTATTTCCTATTCTTACTTATGATTTACCTTTCAGGTGGTGAGAGCTGGTCGCTGAGCCTCCTTTGCCCGCCCCTGCATTGCCCTCTGCCTTAATCTGAGATTGCCGATCTTCTGTGTTGTGCTAGAGAAAGCCGTGCCTTTTGGGCAGACTGGGTAGGAGCACATTTTAGGCTTTTGCAGACTTTGATCGAACAGGCAAACTTGATCTGTTTGCCATACCATTCCTCAAGCTGACCAAAGACGAAATTTCGTAGATGAAAAACAAATCAAATCCATTTTTAGCTGTTCCTTCGCTAAACCTGGCTAATAGCAGGCTTTCTATATGCTTTTCAGTTCCCTTGGTTGCTTTTATTTTCCCATGCCAGGGTAAAAACCAAATTCCATAAGCGTGACTCGGATGAAGCCCATTCCCTTCCCGACATGAAAAAAGTGGAAGGCCGGGGGGCGGGGGGGCATGGAGCACGTCATCATACGCAGCGTGTGGGCATGACTGGATGCAAGAGAATCGGCGTTCTGAGAACCAGCGGGTTATCGTCGAAGGAATGGTGTTTCCCCTCCTCTTGTGGGAACATGTCAGGTACTCAGAATGGTGTGCACGTTGTGTGAGCGATGAAGTTCCCAAGGTGGCGGCGATGGTTAGGACCACGAAACTGTGTTTGTGCAGACTGCATGATGAAGTAAGACAGTTGTCTAAATGCACTATTTTAATGATTTGTGCAGCTGGTGCTCCAGCTGATGGAGAGATTATTAGTTTCATAACCTGATAGCAGCACAGGTCAAAAAACTGAGCGGTTTAAAACCGCTGAAACGGTTGCTGACTCCATCAATATTCCCTTAACCTTTGCTGGGAAAGCTGCATGATTCATCACAACCTGGAGTTTCCACTGGAATCAGCCTTTCCCCCAAGACTTCAGGCTCCTGAACGTACCTGACTTTCTCTTCTGTCAATTCGAAATAAACTTTGCTGACAAGAGAGACCATAAGGAGGATCTCTATTTCCGTGGTAGTCAAAACCTTCATCGCGGTCCACAAACTCCTGACTCAAACATCAGCTGATGCCCGCAGCTCTCCATTGGTGAAGCTGTCATTGCGTAAATTCTAGTGAGTCCGTGTGTCAAACTCCAAACCCAAAACGTGTGCAGCCCAGGTTTTATTTATTTTTTTAAAAAGCGGGAAACAAAGACCAAACTCTAGTTAGTGCTGCATGTACAGAGTGTGTGGGGGTGAGCTTCAAAAGCGAATCTTAAGAACATCAAAAAATAAGATGGATGGGCGTGTGGCTGGGCGGGTGACGGATGCAGACACAGCAAAATGTCGATGGCAGAGTCTAGGCAGTGGGTGTGTGGAGGTACAGTGCCAAGTCTCTCAATTTTCTGCATGCTTCAAAATGATCATCACAAAATCTGAAAGGAAAAGTTCACCTGAAGTGACATATTAAAATATTTAATCCCCAAAGCCGTACAGGCACTGACCAATCAGGGCAAGCGTTGGTGTAATCGCCAGCAGGAGCAGGCCAGGGGTAGGCACGGAGCCAGCCCCACTCTCGGGGGCACGAGGTGTCGCTGTGAGAGGCCTGGCCTGGCCACTGAGCACTAACACTGTCACGGGGGCTCGAGCTTCACACACCAACATGGTCAAAAGTAACACTGACGCCATCTGAGGGAATTAGCCGGGGTTCTCCAGAGAAGCAGGAGGGTAGTGTCTATGTAGGTATATTTATAAGAGGACATTTATTATAGGAATTGGCTCATGTGGTTATAAAGGCCAAGATGTCGCACAGTCTGCTGTCCAGGCTGGAGAACCGGGAGAGTCGGTGGTAGAACTCTCTGCCCAAGTCCAAAGGCCTGGAAATCCAGCGGCTGAGCGTGTGGAGTCTGCTTCGAGTCCAAAAGTGGAGAACCAAGAGCACGAATGTCTGAGAACAGGAGGGAGCAGACGCCCAGCTCCAACCGAGCAAATTCCGTCCCCTCCACCTCCGGGTTCCATTCGGCGCTCAGCCACCTGGGTGACGCCCACCGCAGAGGGATGGGAGTCTTCTCCCAGCTCCCGGTTCAGATGCCTGGCTCTTCCAGAGCCGTCCTCCCGACTCACCCAGAAACTCTATCCCACCAGCTAGTGGGGCATCCCTCCGACCAGTCTGGTGACACACAACATTAACTATCACAAGGAAACAAAACTCTCCGCGTGTAGTCTCTCCTCCCGAGCCCTAGCTGTTGCCAGCAGAACAGAAACCCCTTGGCCAGGTTTTTAACTTCACTGCAATCTGATTATTTAAATGGTTCCTTGAGGATGGTGAAGCTTATTCGTAGAAAAATAACATTACATCTCAGACTTCTCAGTCCTCTCTCCATCTCTCTGGCTCCTCCCCAAAGCAGCACCTCACTGTGTGTGCCTCCTCCCCCCTCCCCCTGGAGAGAACGAGCTGCCCCGTGTCTCTGGCCACAGCCCTCCGGCCCTCTGCTCCAAGGCGATGGGATCCACCGCGTTGATGGCTGCTTCATTCGTGTTTACCGCTGAATCCGTCAACCGTGACAGCTCAGAATCTCGGCTCTGCTTGGTCAGGGCTCCCAAGGGTTCTCTGTGCCAACGGGCCCTGCCCTGGCTTCCAGCTGTCCTGCAAACCCTGCAGCAGCATCTGTAGTGACTACTGGGTTTCACCTCTGCACGTAGGAACTAATCACTGCCCAACAAAGGTCAAGTTCAAGGCCTCCTCTCACCTAAGCAAACAGCACTGCCTTCACCAAGAAGTAATGATGCACTGGCACCCAGGCAGGTGGAACCCCCTGCGTGGAGACCACCGTGCAATGGCCCCCACTTCCAGCACATGCCCCCTTCTCCAGTCTTCAGCTTCGGAGGACGGGGGAGCATGAGGAGGGCAGGCATCGGGGCCGCATGCTCTGTTACGTCCTTCAATCTTTCCTCTCTCTGCAGTCAGGGTTTACGAGTTTCCTGTCTTGCTGTCACAAGTTACCGCATACGAAGTGGCTTTAAACACCACGGTTAAACACCTCACAGCTCTACAGGACTAGGAGTCCGGGCGCGGTGTGGCTGGGCGCTCCTCAGCCCAGAGCCTCACGAGGACCGAGTGAAGGTGCGGCCGGGCTGCCTGCCTCTCTGGGGGTCTCGGGCAGGGGGTCCAACCTCCGGCGTCTCTGGGCCACACATTTAATACCACGCGACACATAATCACCAACAAATCTCATAATGTTTTGAGCAAATTTGTGATTTGTGTTGGGCTGCGTTCACAGCCACCCTGAGCTGCACGTGGTCCACAGGCCGCAGGTTGGACACCCCTGCTCTGGGAGAAAACCCACTTCCACGATCTTTCGGCTCACTCATCAAATTCAGTCCCTTCCGGTTGCAGGACTGAGTCCCCCCTCCTTGCGGGCTGTCATCTGGGATGAGTCCCCGTGACCCCCCACCAGCAACAGCAAGTGTGTCTGTCACACTTCGGATCCCGTTCCCTCTGCTGCGTGCACCTCCCTGCCTCCATCCGGGGAAAGTCCTCTGCTTGTCAGGGCTCACAGGCGGACACAGCACCCACAGGGACAACCCAGGATATCTCCCCATTTTACCGTCCATAATGCGTTCACGCTGCCAGGGGCTCCTGTCCACGCCCCTTCGGCAGCAGAGGGTGTTCTGACTACTGTGGGGCGGGGGCAGTAACTTTCCTCTTCCTGTGCGGACCCCTCTCAGGTGAACACACTCTGACTTAGTGACCCAGCCCACCGCTGGCACACACAGCACACGAAAGCCCAGAAACCGGGCAGCAGGTGGGACCACGGCGCAGGAAAGAAGCATGAGGCTCTGAGACTCCAGTGCCTCACTCACATTTCTCAGCCTGAACGGTCAGTGCTCAGGGGTGCGTCACACAAACGATACGCAGACAAGTTTGTCCACATCGTCCCCCGTTCAGATGTGGCATCGCTTTCCAGTCCCGACGGCATCCTGGAGAGAGACGAGAAACCGGCGGCGTCTGCTTCAAACCCGCAGACGCGAGACCAGCGCAGGCCCACAGTGCGGGCCCACGGCAGGCACCGACGCCTCGGGCCCCCGCCTCACCGGCACTGAGGGACCTCGAAGACCTGTCTCTGACGAGCATGGACATCAAGATGGAAGGAGAAGGAGTCTTTATTGGGAGGGCAGGGGACTCTGACACACATCCAACCGTTCGCTTCCTGAGTTTGCCCGAACTTCCCGGAGAGGCCTGCCATCCGCCCCGGGGGCTGGGTTCCGGAGCCTTTATCCCCAGCCTACTTATAATATCAGAGACGTCAGGCAATATGTGGAAGAATGTGACCCATTTAGACAGTACGGAAAAAGACGCCATTTGCTCTCATTTATTGTAATAGGGACTTAAAAGGATGCGCGTGAGCCATTTAGAACTCATCAGTGAGTTGAGCAGAACAAGTGGTTTGCACGAGACCTGCCCTTAAATCACTCATGCCTCGTTGCACCATTAAAAGCAAATATATATATATGCACACTTACAAACATATATATGCATATACGTGTGTGTGTGTGTGTATTTAACCACAAGAATTGTAACAATTAACTTCTCAGGAAAACAATTCTCCCCACTACTCAGAAGGTTCGCTGGGGGCAGCAGGACCACTTTTACTCCAAGCTGCAAGCCCACTGAGGTACCTCGGTGCATTTGCCCCCAGCCAGGGGACAGGGGAACGGAACCGGCCTGTGTCCTTTGCAGAAACTTCCAGGGCCGGCATGTTCACGGACTCTGGCACTGCATCCGGCAGGAGAGAAGCTGCCCCAGCCAGTCTGAGACGAGGACACTGAACACAGAGCAGGAGCAAAGGAAAGGGCCACTCTGGGCAGTGGGCTGGCCACTCTGGGCAGTGGGCTGGCCTGCGCGTTTGGCACCTTCAGCCAGGGCCGGCCTCCTGCTCACTGGCTTGTTGTCGTGTGTGTGGAAGTTCAACAACAAAAAGGGGTTCGATCTACCACACACACCCCTGGCTGACTGCAGAGTCACAGTCTGGGATCTCTGCACGGTGCACGGATCAGGGACCTCCTGGGGACACAGGAGACTGAAAACTGCAGTGACTGCACCAAGCATGACTCCCCCTGAGAGCGCAGAGACCCTAGTGATGGAAGCCCTCGAAACCACCAGGCACGCTGCCAGCACCCCACTTCAGAGTTCACGTGCCCACCTGATGAACCGGGGGCACAGAAGGTGCCGATGGCCCGTGGGAATTCCCACTAGACCACGCACAGCTCCCACAGCATCGTTTCCAATGGCCACTATTACAGCTTTTGTCAATACATCAAAATTGTTTATGGAAATAACAATTGTAGGAAGTTAAACTCTACATGCGTGAGGTCGATCAGCCCACACGGCGATGGGAAGCAGCCGCCGCCGGGTTGCCCTGCGTTACAGGCACGGAACCGAGGGGCGGCAAGGTCGGGTCCTTCCCCCAGATCACACAGCCGCTGCCAGCTGGGGTCCCACTCGGGAGCCTCGCCCTTGAACTCGGTGCTGTGAGTGTCTGCCGTGGCCTGCCTTTCCCGCAGGGCAGTCAGCTCCCCGAGGGCCTGGGCTGCTTGTTACACCTCTCTCATGCCCAGGGACCGACATATAGTAGATTCTTAGAAAATGCTAAATAAATGTCACATAAATAGTCCCACAGCTTGTCCAGCCCACTCTAGTAAAGCATACTTTCTTAGGGTCATAGACAAAGACTCATTCATTTAAAAAAAAAAAAAAACAACAACAGATTAACTGGTCGAGTGGGCAGGAACGCTCCTTGAACTGGCCGTAGAGCACCGGTCACCGGCCCTGACAAGCCCCCAGAGGCCGAGCTGACAAACTCAGTCACCGGACTTTCCTCACGCCGGTATTATTCTCCTACGTGTAACATGAGCTACCGACCCAGCTTATTTCCTCCGTATTAAAACCGATCAGACCTACACAGCCACTGGCCAACAAGTATGACTGTTTTCTGTAGCACCCGATGGGAGATGAACTTTGAGAGGAAATTCAAATAGAGAAGCACACACAGGAATCGATCGGATGCCCGGACACCCTCCCTCAGGTGCTTTCTCCCGGAGGTAATGGCCCTGGACGGTTCAGGATGTAGCTCGGTTTGCACTTGTACACAACTTTTCTCCCAGATCGGGAGGCTGCGTAAACTTCTGAAGACCTGACACGAGATTCAGCTGCACCACAAAGCAAGAAGGGGCCAGCGGTCCAGCGGCCCGCAAGGGTCGCTGGGAGAGGCGCTGCGGGGTCTTCAGGGTCCAGCCTCTCCTCCCACCGGGTGTCCCTGTCCTCAGGGCTTCCTCCCTTCTCTCGGACTTTGGGGGCCTCTGAACTTCCCATAAATAAGCCTCTGTTAGGACGGCAGGACAGAGTCACTCGCTAGTGTACTCGATCTCTGCGGCACCGCCAGCCTGCTTAGTTGTTGCTTGAGTAGGAAATAAAAAAAGAGTATATCATGGAATTCATAAATAAAACTTCTCAACTAGTAATAATGCTAGGTAAAAACCTGTGGTTGCCAACCATGGGCTCTACTGTCAGTAAATTAAAATAAACAGGACAAATCAAAGAAGAAAAATATAAAGTAAATAGAAAAAAGAGAATGAAAGTAAGGAGGATTAAGGAGGTAGATATATGAATGAGGCATTTCAAAAAAAAATTGCAACAAGTAACATTTAATGCAGCAAGGATTATATAGTACGCTTTTCAGTAATGGTTTCAAGAAAAATGTAATTCTGTGTCAGAAATTATAAAGCAGTACACACAATATAAGCTGTATATCACATCTCATTAAGTCTCAGCCACTAGTAGATCTTACAGACACTTTATATATAATCAGTACCTCCGCCCCGCCTCCGCCGTGGAGGATGCCTCTCTCTCAGCTCTCGGTTCTTTAGTAAGAAAAGGGCTCTGTCTGGAAGTGGACACTCTTACCCAGTCCCCCAGGCTGTGGTGCCGTCGGTTCACCTCTGAGGCCAAACGTCCCACCTCCACACACTGACCCCAGCTCCCCGTCCCAAGTCCGCCTCGTCCCGACCGTGGTTCTTCCGGTCAGGAGAGCGAAGCATCTCTGAGGCCACGGGAATCCCTACAGACCAAATGGCTCAAACTAGCTTCACACTGAGGAAGAAAAGAGTCGGCTCAAATTCCTGCAAACCCAGAAGACGTCTGATGGGGAGAAGCGTGGACCAGCCGTCCCAGGGCGTCACAAAAACCCGGGGCTCTGCGCGTGGCCCCACCGCCGGTGGTGCCCACTCCGCCCTCTGACTCTCCCAAGGGCTCCAGGCTCCGCCTCGGTGGGAGCGAGCGGCCACAGCAGTTCTGAACTCGCACCCCCACGCCGTGGGAGCCACAGAGGAGAGAAAACCTCTGTGTTCCAGAAACGTCAGCCACCAAATGGCATCTCAGGGACTCTGATCGGTTTGTTGCCAGCTTCTGAATGGACCGGAAGAATGGAATTCATTGACGGGGGCCAGTCACTCACGGTTGAAGGCTGTGACTTGGAGTGGAGTGGACGCTCGGCCGTTATTAGGAGACATTCAGGACCCCGAACCAAAGCTGAGCTATTCTTAAACGAGGGGTGGGGTGCATGCCCAGCAAGAAGAGCAACAGCAGCCCCACAAATGCTCATTGCTCTGCTGCACATAACATTGTAGAAGCGTAAAGATGGTAAAGACAGGGAAGGTAACCACACCCCGACAGTGAAGGAGACTCGGAAGCTGCCGTAAGGCCCATGAAACAGGACGAAATCAAGGAAGAGTTAAATCAGACTACCTCCCCCATCAACAGACGCCATCGCCAGAAAAGCACCCTCACTTCCACTCTCCTGGGTCTCGGGCACCTGTGAGAAATGCGCAACACCATTTTCCTCATTACCGAAGTCGAGCAGTTTTGAAAGAGCACTTATTAAAAGTTATAAAAATTGAAAAAAACTGTGATCTTCAGAAAACATTTCAACCTACATTAATATAATGCAAGCCTTCTAAAAGGCAGATAGTAACAAATAATGTAGACACGCTCAGTCTTTTAAAGCATGAGAGGGAAAACACTCAGACCCAGCCCAGAAGGAACACAAATTTACTGTCGGAGACGTACTGTGACTCCCGCCTTGAGAAGCCGTCAGGGACTATTACGTCAGCACTCACGCCTCCCACAGCACAGCTCTGCCACCGCACCGCCACTCAAAACGTGAAAAATCACAGACCTCGCCATGTTTAGAATCTGTGCTTTGCTGGTGGTGCATTAGGAGAAAACACTTAATCAGATCAGAAAATCCAACCAAAGTCAGTCATTTCTGAGCCAGAAGGCTACGATGCTTTCTCTGCAGGGAGTGAGCAAGAGGTGGGCATCGCGCCAGTGAATCTGGAGTCGCAGGTGCCCCCAGGAATTGACTTACAACAATTTCTTCCTGTTACCTGCTCCGCTCCGTTCTTACCTTAGAAACTGGCAATCTAACCCAAGGGCCTGAAGAGTTCATGATTCGAGAGTATAAGGCTTAGCCTGCTACTCATAATTTCACACGGACACAAGAAATTATGGACTCAAAACCAGATGATGTTGTCTACGGAGGTATTGCAACTTACTCATTTCATAGACAAATGACTGAGTACGTTTTGTGCCAAGAACTCCAACAGGACTATGAGCCGTGAGTGATAAAGTTCAGCAAAGGACAGTGGAGAAACGGCTGTCTAGGTTTGCGACTGAAGTGAGATGGGGGCCAGGTCTGTGGGCTCACAGAGACAGAGCCCGATCCAGAAGGGCCAGGTCTGGGGTCCAAGGGGGGGGGTGGAGGTGCAGAGAATGGGGCAGCCTGGAAAATGCATCGAGCTTGAGTAATTAAAGCAGGTGTGGTCAAGAGTTTTTGTTCCTAGTTCATGGAAATAGGTACTTCCTAAAGCTGCATCTCCAGACCTGAATGCAAACAGTTGGAAACTATGCTCAGTTGCACCCTGGGGACAATTACGAGTCCCAGCGTGCCTTACAAAGGGCTGACGTGCCCCGCTGTCCTAGCATGCGTGTTCACAGAACACCCCTCTCGCCCCCAAAGCATCCTGGTTTGGAGGACAGTTGCACTATTCCAACAGAACATCAGGGGCCTTTCTTCATGCAGGGATTTAAGTGAATTTGGCCAGAACCCCCTTTCTTTCGTCACCACGTCTTGGTCTGTGGAAGCCCAGATTGCTCTCTGAGATCTGGACAGATTCCCAGAGTCTTAACAGGAGCCCTGGCTGCCAGGCTGCCCTGGTGACCCCAGCAGAAAACTGCCTTCGAATTCTGCAGGAAACCCATGCCCACAGCGAGCGTCGAGGTCGGGCGTCGGTGACTCCGAGTGGAAAGCAGAGCAGAGGTGCGCTACGCTCATCACCCGGAAAGCCGGTTTGATCTGGGAAGTGCGCATCTGCGTCTGCCTCCTAATTCGGGGGTTTCCTTCTTCCCCCTTCCCCTAGGGAAAGCCAGTCTCGCATTTCTCCAAATCCTCTTGCTTCCCACTTGCCTTTCTCTCCCTTCTCTATCCTTTCTCTCCTCTCAAGGATCAATGGAACCATTTTCCCCGTTGTCTTAACCCTTCCATGTGATGCCGTGGGACCGGCTGACATGACTAACCCACCAGGAGGCCGTTCTCTCTCTGGCTGCCGTTCTAGGGCCAGTGAAAGTCGAGCTGGAGATCGGGGAACAACGAATGAAGAATTAGAGGCAGACTGTCTCGGTGAGGACGGGGACGAGGGAGCACGTAGAAACCCGTATAAATACACTGGTGCCTATTCATATTGGCACTTTTAAAATTGCTACCCTAAATATCCACCTAAAAGTCTTCTACTCTCGATGTGCCTTTCAAATCAGATTCCCAACTGGAACTTTTTCTTATAGTCTTTTCTTTGCAATTATTCATTGCTTTTTGACACACAACGCCACTATAGAAGCTTGAGTAGCAGGATACAATCTTTCTTATGATTTGATTACTGTCTGTATGCTTAGAGGTAGCTATTATTCTGGAAAAAAATCATTACTTCTCAAAACACAAGCAATAATATGAATGCATAGAAGAGGAAGGAAAAAGGGTCTGGGCAGTATTTTCAAGTGCATTTCATGAGCAAGTGTATACGAGCTAGAGGTGGGCTGCAGCCTGACTCAGTGCTTCTCAGAAACAAAAGCAAACAATGAAACCAAACCAGTGGAAACATTCGTGGCATCTATAAGTTTCTTAAACCCTCAGGAAGAGATGACATTTTTGTTGAGACCCAGGCGGTACTTCTCCTATTTATTTTCATCAGAAGGGCACACGGGTACGCAACGGCCCCTCCTCCGCAAAGTGCTTTCGTTCTGCGTAGCTGCTCCTCCCGCGCCAGTGATGGCACATGCCCGATGCAATCAATTAGAAAACATTTTTAGGAGAGGCTAAAACTAGGCAATAGAGATATGTAACATTCTGATGGCTTGATAAAACATTTTCATACCTTCAGCATATGATGCTTTGCAACACTTTCAGTCCATCCTCCTTAATTCTATCTTCTCCAATCCAAGATTTTGATAGCATTCGAGCCACAAAGGGTTCAAAACTGTATTCTGTGGGTAGGACTTACCATGCAGCTAGACCCTGCGTGCCGTTGATTAAGGGTGAATCCATATTCTCCAACAATCCACTAGCAGGTTTTCTACAGCAATTAAATAGCCTCATCAAGATGTGGTGCTGAGCAGATGGCCCCCCCACCTATCCCCTGCAGTTGGGGGAGGGGGGGTCACGGCACCCCTGCAGGCAGAGCACAGAATTGCTCAGAGCACAGTTCTGGGTCTGCTCCACCCCATGGACAAACGCGCAGTCAGGACCCAGGGGTTCCCCGCTCACAGCATGGGTGCCAGACAGCACCCACGGAAGTTCCACCTCGGGCAGCGCGACTTCCCACGGCACTGCAGTTCTGGTCGCAAACGCCTAGACAGTCTGTGATCTGCCGAACAGAATTCAGTGGTCCCACGCTGGTAAAGATTGGGTGACATCCACAGAAAACAGCAGTTCGGATTTTGAAACAGATTATCTTCAGCCAAGAGAAGTTACTCGAAGCCATTCATCACTTACTACAGAAGCATAAGTTTCTATTTTCTCATAATGCCACAAGAGAAAAGGCTGAACAATGCCTTGAAGGGGTGGGAGGTCAGCGCTGGGGATGCAGGGACAGGCTGGGGTGGGAGATCAGCACTGGGGACACAGGGACAGGCTGGGGTGGGAGGTCAGCGCTGGGGACGCAGGGACAGGCTGGGGTGGGAGATCAGCGCTGGGGACGCAGGGACAGGCTGGGGGGGGAGGGGGGCACGAAGCTGCAGCTGGGGACTGGACCTGGGCCGCGCTCCGGTGCAGCTCTACCATTCGCACGTCTGAGTCCACCACTGACCTCTCGCATCTTTGTTCTTTTTCTGTAAAATGAGGAGAAAGCTGCTCCGTCCGTGTTCCTTCCGTGTTCTGAAAGGAAGGTCCAGAACAGAGGAGTGATTCTCAAATATTTTAAGGTACAGAACTTCTTCAGATAAAAACTTATTGGTTACTCTGCTGTAAAGTACAGGTGACTGTACCAATACACATCATATTCTCACCTATATAAACAGTATTCTAATAATATTTATATTTTTTCCCCCACTACTGGTATGCTGAGTCTGTGAAATTTTACGAATAGGAGAAAAGCCACCAAAATAGAGTGTCTAGGTTCTCAATACGGGATAATGAAAAATCCAGAGTCTCTTCATCTGTATATCCTTACTTAGATGAAAGCCATTTTCTTTAATGTTGTCTAGGAATGAATTATAAAGCATCTGCATTATTTTACCACACAGATCAATTTATACAAACAGCCTTTCACAGGAAACAAACGTTGTGCCCATTTCTCGTTGACATTGACCTTTGCTAACCAGTAATGACACACACGCACGTGGCTCCCACATATTTCACTGGCAAATGTTCCCCCAGAACCAAAGGGGGTCCTTGGCATGCAGTGGAATCCACCAGCGACCTTGAACCTATGGAATTAATGCAGCGCTGAGTGTGTGCGGCCGACGCTGCTTCTGGAGAGCGCATGCTCCCACTTTAGTGCCCCCCCAACAAGGCACGGCCAGTACGCCCGCCCCCCGCAGGGCCCCGCTTCCCCCATCCAGCGCCCATGCACACATTTTTCTTCTTAGGCGGAGTTCCCCTCTTATGAGTCTTTAAACAAAGATAATATTTTATAGCTACTTCACTTTCGTTTTACAAAGAAAAAAATTATTACTAAAAAAATCAACCGAAGTCTTGGATTATGTCTCATACTATTTAAATTATGCCTGTTATTGTGCCAGCTGAAGTGTACATCTTAAACTCTACCTTACTTTCCCTTTTACTCGCAGAGACAAATGTGGAGACTGGAGGGAAACTCCATTACCTAGAGAGGCATCATGCCCACCTACAAGCGGATCAAAACCGACTCCGAATTTTTCAGGAAAAGACTTAGTGACAAATTTATCAAGATATGTAACCTGTAGCAGTGTTAACGCTGGTACGCGTTGACCAGGTATGTGATGCGACTACTCTTGCTCCAGGTTAAAAAAAAAAAAAATCGTTTCTTGCCCAGCTGGTGTAGCTCAGTGGATTGAGCGCAGGCTGGGAACCAGAGGGTCCCGGTTCGATTCCCAATCGGGGCACATGCCTGGGCTGCAGGCCAGGTCCCCAGTGAGGGCCATGTGAGAGGCAACCATACATTGCTCTTTCTCCCTCCCTTCTCCTCTCTCTAATAAATAAATAAAATCTTTAAAAAAAAATCATTTCTTCATTTGTTCTACAAGGAAGTAGCTACAGCAAAACACTGAAGGCCTTCAACGGAGTAATTTTGAACAGTAATGGAGAACCTTAACCACGCCGTGGGAAGGTAAATACTCCCACCTTGTGGCTGCTGTTGAAATAACACGCTTCACAGGCGGGCCGCTTGCTGTGCAAACTTAATTCAAAACACTGTCCCAAGGATCACTCACTGGTCTTTAAGGATCCTTCCTGTGCCAGGCACCAGATTAGCAACTTGATGTCAACTGTCTTGTTTAACACTCAGAACACAAAATTCCGTGTGCCACCGACATTTCACAGTAAATCATGGATTTTATATTACCAAAGTAACTCAGTGCTCCTATGATCTCAGTTTTTAATTCCACCGATGAAAACAATGAAATCCTAGTTGGACTCATAGTCATTAATTAGTCATTTATTCTAACAGAGCTTAGACCGTTGGGTTTTCAAATATGCCATTTTGCCTTAAATTACATTAATCTCAGTTATATGTGAGGAAAATACAGACTTCAATATTAAAACGATCATAATTATCATTATGATCTTTCAGGTCGTTTTTATCAAAATAAAGGATATTGACTTCTTTTTTTTTTTTTTGGCGACTGATCCCTTGGAGGTGGGGGTGGGGAGAAAGGATTTTACTTTTAATGACCTAATGCTACATCAGGGCAAAATCCTCTTTCTGATTGGTCAAAGTCCACTGAATACACTTCCAGAACAAAGAACAACTGGACTTCAGACAAATGATAGAAGTTCAAAGCAGAACGTATCAAATCCCGTGAGTGGACATGTATATTATTCTCAAACTAACTTTAGAAAGGAATTGTCAGCCTCCATGCTGCCGCCGAGCCCACTCGACTGTGCCCTCCGATTCTGGCAAAGCCAGGGAGAGGCAGAGGGACAGACACTGAGACAGAGGCAGACAGAGAGACACTCACTACGTCTGCCTCTCTTAGAAAGGAAGGAAGGAAGAGTTGCTCCCGCCCTTCCATGGTGACCAGATGTTAGATGCGCTCTGATGACTGTCCAGCAGATGCAGGCACAGGAACGACGCTGCTGCAGGAAGTGACCCACTTCAGACGCCCCACTGACTGGTTCCTACCCGGGGGGCCTTGGTCTCAGCCTGGAAGGGAGCAAAGCTCCAATAAGTATTCCCACTTTTTAGAGCTTGCTTAAGCCTGGAGAAGAAGAGCTTGGCCAGGCAAAGCCAGTTACCCGAACCGCGGCCGCTGGTCCTTTCCAGCCTGTGGCACGCGCAGGCTCTGTGATGTGAGACGGGCGGAAGCAGCTGCTGCCTCGCCCCCTTGCCCACCCCCCTCATTTAACACAGACGCTCAGATCTGTGGGCACAGAAGAGACTTTTCTCCTCTAAGCTGATACAGGCAGGCAGGATGGAGCTTTCAGATCCATTCATATATTATTATTGGGAATACATAGCTTGTCTTATTTTAACTAATTTGAATATCAGAAACACTTAAGTTAACTAAGAAATGAATAACACTACATGTTATTACTAAAAAGAAAATAAGAATTATTACTGTTGTTATATACTAAGTCTTATGCAATAAGATTTTTTGAAGTAAACTTAGTGTTAGAAAAGTGTAATTAATAAAAGCTTTTAAAGTATTTGGAAACCTTCTACATATTGTTTAATCTTTTCATACTAAAAACACGTGGGCCATCAGGGCAATTTCCAGCTCAGCAAAATACGGTTTTGCTCATCAAATGTACGCGATACAGCCCTCCGTGCCAAACGAACGATTGATTCATCTTCCTTTTTTAAAATATAAGCCCATTGTAAAGTGAGATTTCATTCTGGCATATTTCAAATGGGTAGCGATCTCCAACAATTCATACGTTATACACACAGTATATGACCATGATTCAGCCCCACCACTGCCTTCTGAAATAAATTGCCACCATGACTTCTGAAATAAATTCTGTCTGGACGCTCGCACTGCAATTGAGAGCTTGCCTTAGCCATCCTGTGTGTTCTGCCAATCAGCAGATCACGTGTGCTGCACAAATTAGGTGCCTTCTGGAGCGAGGAGGTCTCCGTGATGAAGTACACTGGGCATAATAGTCTTCACAGCCTGAAGGAGCCCCTGAGGTCAGATCCTCAACATCTGCATGCATGACTTAGCACTTGAACTACCGTTCCAATTCAGACGCCAAGCTGGGATGTGCACAATGACCAAATTAGCCCACCACTGCTCCTGGCTCCTGTCAGATTCCACCAGGCTTTCTCTCTCCAGAATTATGTCATTAACTCCTTCCACTAAGAACAGCAACTGGACATAATGGACACATACGCAGGTGGTTTCAAATCTGAAAGTACCACCTAGATAAAGTTGTCTGAAATAATAGTATGCCTACAAACTAGCTTGAAAACAGTAGGTGGAGGGTGGTGTGGATGAGTTAAAAAGATACAGCATTAATAAAACACGTGGGTCCTTGCTTACCTCCGAGACAAACAGAACCCCCCTGAGCTCCCGACTCCCCCTACGCGGTGGAAGAAGGCGGGGAGGTGCAAAGGGTGTAACAGCCCTGTTCAGGCTTCAGGGCCCTTGCCCCAAGAGGACTTGCTCCTTCCCGGTAGAAATGCGAGCTGCCCGCCGGCCCCCGTGCTGCGGGAGGCAGAGGACGCACCCAGGACAAGAGGGCCTGGATGACAGCTGGGCCTAGGTGACGCGCCTGCCCGTGTGATCTGCCAGGAGCAGCGCCTGGTTGTCCTCAGAAGTATTGTCCTTCCTCGTTGAAGGGCTGAAGCCTCCTGGATTCCTTCCTCCCTTTCCTTTTAAAGCCAGACCTTTTGACTTTCAGGAGCTCCTTATTAGAAGGCAAACATCCTTTGGCAGGTAACCCCCTTCTGCAGTTCACCCTTAAGTGGGTGTGGCGAGCAGGACTGAACTAAGGGGGCGCCGGTCCTGCCCACGAAGAAGCATGTGCAGAGCATGCGCAGTAGAGCGCTGACGCAGAGGATGCTGCGGTCCCTTGAGCCTGCGTGGTACCCCGCGGAAGACAACGTGGTGGTCGGAGCACGGGCACTGCAGCGGCGCAGTCAACGTGTGCTTCTCGAGGATGCACGAGGCGATGCGCGTTAGCCAGAGGCTGGCGCCACCTTGCGTCGTGCGAGAGGTGAACGCACAGGCCTGGGGAGGGTCCCTGATTCTGAAACCCTGCAGGCTCTGCCTTGCGAGGCGCTGACCTGCGGATCCGGGCTCTTGGGACTCGGGTTCGTTGTCCCCCGATTCTCTTGTGAGATGGTATTGCTGGTGTTCTGAGTGATTATTAGTGTAATTGGGATTTTACAGCTTTGGATTGAACCGGCATTAATGAGAGCTGAGTGAATAGCATAGTCGGCTGGGTTGACTCACTCTTGTTCCTTGGTGCTTGGCGCTGCCTGTAGGGCTAGTGGCTGTGCAGGCGGCCCTGCGCCTCGGTCCGGGGCGAAGGCTGGCGGCTGGCTTATAGGAAAGACTGCTCCTGAGGCTAAGGAATCGCTGGACAGTGAGGATTAGCTGACCCTTTGTTAACAAGGAGTTGGAGAAGATAGTCGCTGGTTACCTAGCAGCAGAGAGAGCAAGTGAAGAACGCAGGAGTTTTATTAACGTGCACCTGGCCTCCATCTCATTTTTCCTGGGGCTGGTACTCTGCTCCAAATCAGAATCCCTGTTTTTGGTGGCTCTTCCTAACAGCTCTGAGTTCTGCCTCGTGAGTGAATACAGAGGCTGTGGGAATGTCTTGCATCCTAATTCGCAGGCATGTGATAGGTTTTGCATTTGGAAACCCTGTGTTCTGAGACCGATCACTGAGATTTCTACTCAGTTAGCTCTCAGAAGTTTCCTATAACTGAGATGTTTGACTCTGAAAGGGAGACAGTGACTGAGGGGTCTGGACCTCTGGTTCCTACTGAACAGCCCTTTGCCTCTCTTATGAAAAAGTAGTTCTTAAACATCCGTATTTTCATCGGCAAACCGTTGTCCTCCGGGGTTCATTTGTCATGAGACATAGCCTGATTGCCTGCATTGGGTGACGGTGTCTGTCTTCTGTAACTGGGGGGAAAGATCACCAGGAGACGTGGAGGAAGAGCGAAGCTGAAACGGGGCGCATGAAAGCAGATGCTAAGATAGCCCTGTGGACTTCCTGCCTCGGGCTCCGACTCTTCCAGGGGTGCCCCAGCTTCCAGGGACCACACGGTCCCACTGACCTCAAATCTCACCCTCAAGGAAAAAAAAAACCTGGCCCTTACCTAATTCCAAGGAGAGACTCTACCCATTCTAATCAGGGCCCATCCTTCTCCCTTCGGGCCCCAAAGTAGGAACAACTACGGGTGAAGCCAATAGTTTTCATTGGAGGAAGAAAATCTGACCTTTAGCGACTGGCTCTCACCTTTGCCCCAAGGTCCCTTTTCAATGTCACTGATGGCTCTGGTAGAGGGAGTCACTGAACAAGCTGCTCTCCTCTCCTAAAACGCCTAGATTTAACTATCGACACCCTTCATCCAGTCCAAATAAAATAAATAAATAAATAAATGTCAAATTTGCTGAAATGTAGTTGATATTTCTTTCTTCTCCACTTTAGATTAAAATATTTCTACTCTATTTTGAGCAGACCGAACCAGGTTTGGGTTATTTTGGCTGCAGACAAATTCTGGACTGTTATTCTCTACGTTAAGAATAAAGGCCATAAATATCTCTGTGCAATGTGTTAAATTTCTGGAACTTTTTAAGCAGGAGGCAGTTCAGGTTGGGGGGGAAATTCTGGATGTTTCGAAGTTTAAAGTGTTTTGTGGGTTCACGTCAAAATATAAGCCATAAAATAGCAGAGACTGGGCATTAGACTGAGTTGACATATATTTCTTCCAATAATATGAAACGTGTTTATTGAATTCTTTTCACCTTAGCTGTGCAATGCTAAATTCTTGTGCTACGTTTGGAATTGTGGGCTCCTAGTTACAAGGGCAGCCCCCACTTTGGGGCTCACCTTTGTTTATATTTCGTAAATGGTGTCTTCCTGCTTTTAGGAAGGGAAGGCTTACAGAGGCGTATGACCACCTGCACATCAAATAGTTGCTGCTGACATCTTCCTTCTTAAATACAAGTTAGATAATAAGGTAACAATTAGAAACTTGAACTAAAATGGTCAGAACAAAATACAGTACACATTCCAACCAACTCTTACCTATTTGAAAGCTCTCTGGAAGTGTTCAGGAAATCAGACTACAGCGGAACTCCCACTTCCTTCACTGAAAACCATGTCAGCTGTAAAAACTTGGCTTACCTCCCCTAGCAGATGTTTAGTTGACCAATCTGAGAAAAAACAGGGTGAGCAAGACCCAAACTTCATTCTCAAGATTCTTAACAGCAATGGAGCATGCAAAAGAGACTTCTAAAGCTTCCAGTGATTTCGGCTGTGGAAAATGTATATAGATTCACATATATTGAAATTATAATTTTATATACATGCAAGCATTACGTGGGAGTAATTTTTTATAAAGCTTGGTAACAATTAACTCCATGCTTTAAATGTGTTAAAACCTTTCATTAACCCTTTAATCTTCTGTCCTTTAGTTCAAGTCATTGTTTAAATGCAGTGGTACCTCGGTACTCATTAGTTTGTTCTGACGAGTGGCAAGCAACTGACAATTGATGACGCACTTTCTCTTGCAAGGTGGCGTCATGACTCATGCAAGTTCTAGCCAGTGCATGAGTGGTGAGCAAGGGCTGAAACATATTTTCTCGTCATAATGTGACAAGTACCAGGTTTGACAAGTTCTGACGTCAACAAGTACTGAGGTAGCACTGTATTACAAAGCTGTTGGTGGTTTCTGAAGAGAAAACCCGAGACCCATCGCCTGTCTGCTTAGGTCTACTTGGCTGTCCCTGGACGAGTGTCCTATAAAAAGGAAAACGAGTGAAATCAGACACTGTTACTGACCAACCACACCACTAAGTCTAAGGAAGAAGCTCCACCAGACCCTCCCCTCCAAACAGTCCGGTTGCCATCATTCAAACCCTGCACCAAGGTGATTTTAAACGTTAAACCAGAAAATGGCACCTGAGGAAGTTACAAACACTTCCATCAATCCTGAAAGAAAATCTGAATAAATGACAAAACTCAATCAGACGTGACTGCAAGAAGCCCTGCGCAGAGTGGGGAAAGAATTCCAGGAAGGGGAGTAGCAAAATGTCAACTTTCTCCACTCTCAACTGAGGAATTCACGCTCCACCAGTTTAATGAATTCTAAAACCTACAGCCATTTGGATTCAGCCTTAAAATGAAAAACATGCATCCAAGAAGGTGCATTTTTCCATTCATCTCATAGCAGAACACCAAACACAGCAATCTGAAATGCACCAGCTCCCTTACATCAGGAGCCATCAGACTGTGGGAAGGCCTTTTAATCACACAGCAAAGATGCATCAAAAACTACAGTCGTTTCGTACACCTGAAACTAATACAATATAATATTGAATAGAAACTCTAATTGAAAAAAGTTTTTTAAAAAAATAATCATCTCATAAGGAAAAAAGGAAGCATCCTTCCTCTACACCTACCCCCTCCACACACTGCCTCACCCCATGTCCTCAAATAATCCCCAAATCTGGGAACCATTAGCAGAGTCGCTCCACCAGACCCCCGGCTGTCCCCAGTGGAAGAAGGCAGACTCCGAGATAGCAAACATCAAGGTCTAGTGTGAAGTGTAACATCTTTTCAGGCACCGAGATATTCCATAGGACAGAGAGAGGCTCTCGGGGCACTGCTTTGGTGTGTTGGGAGCGGAGCAGACGGCCGGGTGAGAAAGTGAATGGCAGGGCGTCTGGCCGCACCTGCCGCTCCTTAGGAGACCGGAGCCACTGGGACGCCATTCAGAATTTCCGCCTCTGCAGGAGGAAATGGGGGATTTGGTCAAGGACGAGATGTTTTTGAAAGGTGGTGGTAGGACGGAGCAGGTGTGTCTCTTCACGTATTACACCACAGCAAGATTTAGTGGATAAAGGTTTAGGCATTGAAGCCGAAGCACAAACATAGATCAAACGCAATTTAGCTAAGAAACCAAAGAGATTCCATTCAACTCAGAGGCTTGGTGCCAGTAGTCACTCTACTTCAACACTGTGTCATTAAAAGTTATTTATTATTAACTCTTGGGACATCCTTCAGAGGTTTTGTAAAATGAGACTTTGGTAGCTAGTTTTCAGATTTTTGGAATAAGAGGGAACGGAAGACTGTAAATAGAAGCCAATCCTTCTTTCCCAAGATGGGAAGTGAGCTGCCTGATGGGTCTGTAGTCATGACCTGGAGTGACCGCGGCTGCTTTTGCAAAGCCCCCCATCATGGGGAACTAGTACAGTGGATGGAGAGGAGCCTTTGGGCTTCTCAGTCCGAACGCAGGAGCCGCCCCAGGGAGGACCTCAAGTGCTCAGGAGGTGGGGGAAGGGAACCAGCAAATCTGTGACTCTCTGAAGACACTGAACATTGTATTTTCCTTGTATTCCCACCTCTCTCTTCCCACTAGAAATCACTACTGGGCCCCGAATAAGACAAGCTGCACTGGGAAATGTGTCCACAAGGCCGGGGTCCTCCATCCGTGCAGCCCTGCACCGAGAGTCTGGCCTGAGTGTGAAAAGGTGCCTGGTTATCTGCAGTGAATTAACGTCTCCATTAGAAAATCACTGGATGTGAGTCCTCAGAGTCTGAGTTTCTAGAAGAAAATTAGTAGGAGCTTCCAATCCTTTAGGACCACAAAGAGATCATACTGTGTTCAGCTGAAACCTGTCCCTGAGCCCATCGCTAGTGACTTTGCAACATGACTGGCATCCTTCCAGAATCTGCCTGGGAACTGAGGGGCACTGGTTTGAGAACTGTTCAAATTTTTTGACAAAGATCCAGGATTCTCTCAGGATGCTTGTGGGCGCCTCGCAGTGATCCGATTTGTTCTCATATCTCAACCACTTAGCATGACGCCTAACTCTCAAATCCAGCTTTTGCTATTTCAAGTTGCAACCACAAGATAGCAGAATAACTTAATTTGAGTTCCATCCACTGGGTTAATAGATTCCAAAACTGGTAAGAATAAATCAGGAAATATGCAGGAAACATGTCAGAAATACGACTAGGTGGTGCAGGACAAAGTAAAAATCAATGAAATAAGCTTAACTCTTTAAAAATAAGTTTAAGAATTTAATACTTAACTAGATTATTTTCAGTAGTCAATCATAAAGCAAATTTTAAAACTTCCCAACAAGCTGAATGATACATGTGTATATTATAAATCTACATGTCTGTGAATGAGTCCCAGGCCTAATTATTTTGAATGCATCTCTATAAACTTTCTAGCTTTATTACAGAATGAACATTAAAAAGGAAGAGGGTGTTGTATTTGTTTTTTTGTTAACTATCATGGTAATGAAATGGTCTCTAAGAATATTTCAGTAGGATAACATGCCTCATCTTGATGGTCATGGGAGATTCTTTGCAGAGCTAAGCTCTAAACATGTCTCAGGAATCCTCGCCAGTCCCTGGAGATTCCACAGTGCTTCCTTCACATCCCCCAGGCACAGAGCCTGAGAAAATAGATGGCCCCGCGGCCAGCAGCCCGGGCCTCTGGGAAGAGAGTTGAGGGGGAGAGTTTCTCGACCAAGGCCCTGCTCAAAAGAAAAAAATATTCTGCCTGCTTTGACCCAGAATTCAAGTGAGACTGCAATGCATGGACCATTGGGTGTGTTGCCACTCCACAAGTGACCGCCTGTCCCACTGGATTCGGCACACAGGAAGACAAGGAAAAGACGGACAGATGTGGGGGAGTCAGCGAACCGCCTGTGGGATACCTCGTTAGCAGGATTAGTCAAATACTGCATGAGATGGGTTGGTGCTACTAAAGCAAAACAAGTGTGTGTGTGGGGCGGGGGGGATATGGGATTAAGTTCACTGTGAGGGAAGGAGGCCAGACTTGGGTGGTGAGCCCACAGTGCAATATGCAGGTGACGTAATATGGAACTGTACACCTGAAACCTATATGATCTTATGAACCAATGTCACCCCTATCCATTTAATTTTAAAAATCAGGCAATTTAGCCCTTAATAATGCTAACAGAAGAGAAGGTACTAAACATGAGGTATGCCTGCAAGAATGAGTAGCTAATGCTACAGTTGTGGGCATGTGTATAACTAATACACAATCTGGTGGGGAAAGGATACAGAATATTTTCTCAGCCTAAGGGGTTTTTTTGTTTTGTTTTTTTTAGATTTTATTTATTTTTAGAGAGAGGGAAAGGGAGGGAGAAAGAGAGGGAGAGAAATAGCAATGTATGGTTGCCTCTCACGTGGCCCTCACTAGGGACTTGGCCCACAACCCAGGCATGTGCCCTGACTGGGAATCGAACTGGGACCCTTTGGTTCCCAGCCCGCGCTCAATCCACTGAGCTACACCAGCCAGGGCTCAGCCTAAGGGTTTTTGAAAGTGATTTGTGAGGATAAGTACATCTCAACACCTATGTTAGGAACAAAGTAGGAACTCAGTAAGTGCATGCTAGAAATACTGTGCCCACCTCATTTTTATTTCTGTCTCTGAAAAGATTCGACTTTCTAATCGAACAAGAAGAGTTTGGGGCTGTTGCCTATTTCATATCATCACACTTGGGAGTAAGGCACCGAAAGATCTTACTCTGTATTCATTTAAAGTGTTCCCAAATCATAATTACAGTTTGAATACATTATTCCTTGGATAGACAGTGACAGAAATTATCTTTAATTTTCAGCTTGTCATTAGAAGAGAATAGCAGACATTATGGTTACACTAATAAATGTTTTAATTGCTCTCTTCCTTCATAACTGTCCCTTCCTTCACCTAGAGCAGGAGAGATGAAATTTGTTCCCTTTAAGCATAAACCTTTTCTTCACAACACAGAAAAAGAAAAAGAAAAGAGACCAGTTTCTGAAAAGACTTTAGGGCCGTTTGTCCTTACATCCTGTCCCAAAGCCATGTTTATGTTTCCACAGAAAAGCCGATAAACCTCAAATTACACCTGCACCCCAGACTGCTCCCCAGATACCCGTGCTTCTGTGTTTGGCCACCTCGTGGCTGCCTGTGTGGTCTGGAGACCCCACCAGTTCTGCAAGTCAGAAACTTAGAGGAGTCAACCAGTTCATACCCTTTCTTGCCAAAGCATCTTCTCTTTGGAATATATTTCCTTCCTTAACCCTATTGGCATCCACCCCCCAATCACTCGTTGGGTTCTTTCTCCTCATCCCCTCGGGCCCCACCTTAATGTAGCACTTCAGCTCTCTCACCTAGGATGTCGCAACAACTTTTTAAATTACCTTGCTGCCTCCCATATCGAATCTTTTCATTTTGCCACCAGAGATGCCTTTCTAAGACACAAATCTCATGACGTTCCTCTCCTTACTTAAATTTTTCCACCTTTATCTATTATCCAGTTTATTTTATGTTATTGTAAATATTTTACTGTTATTCTGTTACAGCTGTCCCAAGTTTTCCCCTTTGCCCTCCTCCTCCCAGCCCACCCCACCCCCACAGGCATTCCCCAGCCTGCCGTTCATGTCCGAGGCTCGTTCCTACCTCTGACTCAGAAGTTGAGTGGCATCTTCTCAGATGACGGACAAGGTCCTTCATGTACACTTGAAGTTAAGGCTTTCTGCCAACCTCTTCCCTCCCCTAACTTCTTTATGTATTAATAACCTTGTGTTCTAGAAACTCAGAAACGTGTAGTTTTTCAACAGGGGTCACGCCAATCCACACCTCCAGGCCCCTGCTCAACCTCTCCATGCTCCTTAGGTGCATTGCCATCTTTGGACTCCTGAATAAGCTCTTTGTTTAGGAACGTTCACAGCCAGATGTCTCACAATCTCTTGTCCTGCTAAATGTCCCTTAAAGCCACCCACTCATATCTGACTATTCTCCCCTTGGTGCAGGGCCGTACCTAAGACACAGTCTAATACCATAGGCATAGCAATTTATCTTAAAATACTTGTCACATGTCTTTCCTACTAGACTTTGAAATCCTTATCACAGAAAAACATCTTTTTTTCCCCTTGGGTTCACAAAAACTTGGAGAGCTTGGTGTAAAAGCACTAAAAATTAAACTAAAAAATAGTAAAAACTGGAATTGAAATGATATAAATTATGATTTGTAAGTCGTCATTCTAGGTATTATAGGGGTTGTAAATACAAATAAAGCAGTGCTCTACATTTATGGAACTAGTGGAAGTCATTAGATGTGTGTGCAAGGGAAAGTATGGCAAGGTAGGAAGTTCTATCACTGCGGGACGTTAGAGGAAGGCCTATTTTTCTTACCTAAAGGACTGGGAAGATTTCTTGGGGAAAGAAGAAATGGACATGGAAACTGACATAGTCATGAGGCCCAAGTCTGGACTGAAGTGCATGGGCTGGAATGAACCAGGAGCCCTCAGCGTTGTGCAAACATGAAAATAAATGTTCAGGCCTTACCAATAATCAGTCGGACAGCAGCAGGTAGGGTACATTGCAGAAGCAAAGGCTGGGTGCTGAGGGGCCATTTGCAGAACCAGCCAGACAAATCTCTGTGAGGGACTTGATATTTGAATCCCAGAAATGGAGACGCAGGTGAGAAAGTGAAGAAAGGGGAACAAACTTGGGATGTTTGCAAGACAGGACCAAAGACACTTAGCAAATAATTTCATACAGGAGCAAATAAAAGAGATTCTCACTGAAGAAGAAGTAGAAGTTTTAAATCTGAAGACCTGGAAGCACGGTGGTGCCCTTAGCAGAAAGAGAGAATAGATGATAAACTTTGCAAAGAAGGGTGACTTCTGTTTTGTCGCATACTTGGACACAGGGGTACCTCCAAGTAGGGATGTTCGGTAAGCAAAAGGAAAGGCGTCTAGGAAAGAGACTGTGCCTCAAAGTAAAGATTTGGTCATTCACCTAAAAAATAGATCCCTAAAGACACCGGAATGAGCGGTATTGCAAAGGGTTGAAATATAGGACAAGAAGGGGTTTGAGAAAGAAACTTACAGGCCTCCTGCATTTAGGGAACTAGAGGAGGAAAAGGAGCCCAAAAAGAGGAGAAAACAAACAAACAATCACAAGAGCAAGATCATGGAAACCCACAAAAAGAAAACTGTAAATACAAAGAAGCCACGAACAGGATCTCATGACACCAAGGTGCTGCAGTGGGGCTAGAAATGAGGTAGCAACAAGCCGCATGTGCCAATCCAAATTTAAATTACATTAAAAATATACTACCTCATCTGCATCAGTCATATTGCAAGTGTTCACCCCCCCCCCCCGAGCGCCCAGGTGCTTCCCTAAAAAACAGTGCAGGTAGAGAGCAAATTCATCATGGCGGAAACTGTTTTGGGGCAATGTTGGATTGAGGAATACAAAGACCAAAAGAAAAGTCAACATAAAAGTGTTTTTTTTTCCCAGGCATTTAAGGAAATTGGCTTTACAATTAGATCAGGTTTAATTCATCTTTTTTCCACTTACTATATGAGTCATTCCACAGGGCACTTAATATCCCCTTATACCCAGTTTCTAGGACTCACCCCTCGAGTTCTTTTCTAAGTGATTAAATGGTAGTATAACACCACGGCACAGGTTATTGTGGTAAAACCTTTCTATGGCCGTTTAGTCAGTAGGAAGGCAGGTTAAAGCCACAGTTTTGGGAGTTCTTTTAAAGCAAGTCCCCTCGAGGAGGCATGAGTGTGAAAGCATGACTCGGGGAACTCGTGCGGAAGAAACAGAAAAAGCCGGAAGGATGTGCAAGCATGGACTTATGTGTTCGCATTGTCGAAGGGCTGGTTGTGTCGTCTGTCAAAGACATGATCACTCAGCAGTGCCGAGATCAGCTAGGGAAATTTTTGTAGGGAAAGGCAAAAGGAAATCAAAATAGGAGTAAGAAGCATCTCCCACTGCCCCTGAAGTCACAGTACTATTAGGGCAGGGGCTGGTTTTATTTCTAAAATCCAAGTCTGGCTTTGTCGACAGTTGCTGCCCAAAGTCTTAGTTTGAAAAAGATTCTGAGGCTGCATTTCACTTCACCTCATTGAAAAGAGTTCATGAATAAAGAGTAACTGCACAGAAACTCCATTTTTTAAACATGACCTTTCTCCTTTCCCTTTGTCCACTCCCTCCCTTCATCATTAAGCCCCTAGGACATCAGATTCTGGTCAGCATCAAACTGTCTTAAGAACAAAGCCTCAGTTCTCTCTACCTCAGAAACGGAGTCTCGGTCAAGCTAAAGATAACACCATGACCTCAGTTGTGTTTCAGCCCCAGGCCCATGAAAGCTGAATCAAACCACATCCTCAGGAAACCAGACAGAACAATGTCATCCAGGGCTGACATCGGGACCTGACACAGGATCAATTGCTCCCGACCCTGGTCCCAACCAATCAGGAGAGCCCACGTCCCCCACTCCCCAAGTCACCATAGTCAGTGATGTCGTCCCTCCATGCCCACCCCCGGAAGCCGTCCGGGAGCCAGGTCTCTGAGCCTTAGCTTACACGTGTCTCCGGACGTGGTACTATTTTCTCAACTAATAAACCTTTACTTGCTTGGCTATCGACTCCTATTCCCATTTGATCAGGCGTTGATGCTCACAGGCAAACGGACTCCTTGGGTCCGGCAACAAGAGCACTTTAGCACAGATAGAGAAATGTCAGCTGAAAGTCACCTTTGCACACGAACCTGGTTCAGTGGGTTTCAGGTAACTGAACGGGCACAGACCGTTAGAGCCTCCCTTGGCTTTCTTCCCCAGAGGCCTCCTGCTTCTGTGACACAGGGACCGGAAGGGCTTGGATTTGGCCCCCGAAGCACTGCCCTCACCAAAGACAGGACGGATGACCCAAGCCCTCCATCCTCACCCTTCCGATGCTGCAAACGCACAGCTTCCAGATGGCCTCGGTGCAAACTGCATCTCCACTTCCTCTGCAAGGTGCCCTGGGGCACCTCTGGCCCCTGCCCCGGTGAATTTTCACATTCTTTCCTCATACCGTTTCCAGCCACCTGAACCTTAAAAGGCAGGGAGCTGTGACTCAAACTGGTGTAGGGCACCTAGGTCATGAAAGATGGAAAAACAAAAAGGAGTTTTACACAGAATTTAATCAAGGTCCCTTTTGATTGAACTAATCTGAGGAAAGGCATCAGGAAACATGATTACACAAGTTGGAAACCTGAAAAGGATGTAACTTAAAGATCTTTTGTAACTGAACCTATCACTCTTCACTTCTGTGTGTACTTTGAGTATCTACCAATCATCAGCCAATGTATTTGGCAATGATGATAACGTGAGATGTCACTTGACTTCAGAGCAATTAAGGTCTAAATGATAGTAAGCATACAGGATTTCTGTTGTTTTTAAGTGAGTCAAGAAAAATAATGAGGGTCTTTTTGGACTACGTCTCGGGAACATTAATTTCAGTCTTTTACATCTACTGTGCCTAAGAACTTACTAGAACAATATTGATCATTCTCACCATTAAATGTGTCGAGAATAACTTACTTGTAAGATATATTTGATTAGATAAAAGGTATGAATTTTGCAAATTCCTTTCATAATTTCAAATCATAGTCTGGTATCCTCCATACCTGAAAAAAAAAAGAAAAAATGGAGACTATCTCTAACACCCTGGCTCTCAATCAGTTAAAATCCCAGCATGGTTGTTTATGTCCTCCCCCTTCTTACCACCCCCCCGCAATAAAAAGACTTAATTTTGGAAGAGATGTAAATTCCTGGATTAGATTGAGTTTTGCCAAAACTGTGGTGGCCAGACATTACCACATGTTTAGTCATTCTGCTTTAACATTATTTTTCTTCCTTAAATTAAATCACTTGTGACAGGTTTATGGAGAACTCTGAGAAAAATGGAAGAATCCGTTTTGAATTATCCTGTTCAGTGGGGGAAAAATAGGTGGAATGAGGCCTTTTCCCCCTTTACCTGAAACATGGTTAACCCTTAAGATTTTATTCTCCATGATCAAACGACTTTGAACAAGTAAGGAGTTTAGAAAGTGAGACAAGGAGTGCTGAGGCTGAAACAGAGACCTCTCACAAGACTGCGGAGGGTAGCAAACACCAGGGCGACGTGGCACCGTGGAGAAGACGCCTGGCCCCTTCCCCCCCAGCGCGTGACCCAGGAGCTGCGCGGGGACCCAGTAGAGCCTTTCCTTTCTCCCCCAGGCGGCATGTTCCCGTGGGGACACACGGCTCTGCGAATCAGCCACTGCCTCCGCCTCGGTGCCTTGGCTCTCCTTCTATTTCTATATGCTCAGCATGTGCTTCCTGTGGCCACTTCAAAAGAAATATAACTTTCTTAAATATTATCTACATGCCGCTCTGCGGCCGTGAACCAGAGAAAGTATAACGGACTTTGAATCTTTTACTACACAGTTGGAGAAAGTGGGCAGGAGTGATTGACATGTTCCACTGACCAGTCTCGGAAATGGGTAATAACTTGTGATTAAATGCAGATGTGAACCTGAAAATTCAGTTAATCACAGACATTAAACACGCCCAGGAGCTGTAAAAAAGCAGAGAGTACACCCATGAATAACCAACCTTTCACCGAAGTAGTCTAGGGGTACACAATTCACGTTGGGAAAAAAAATAAGGGACTAAATTTAAATTACTTCAACTTTTCCATCTTGTGTAAATGTTTATGTACAAATGAACAGGCCATTAAATAGACTAGTAACCAGGGAACACTGGCAAACTGAATAAATCAGACCAGGGTAGAAAGAGCCATGAGTGACAGGTGTGTGAGGAGCACTTGGAAAGGAACAAGCTGACAAATATTCCATTGGGGTAAGCGCAAACCACGCTAGACACATTATAAATGGGTGTTCGAGTCCAGGATGCCCATCATGTCTAAAGGAACCGCAACAACATAGAAAGCGGGTCACGGCTTTCCATACATGGTGCTCAGAGATCAAAAGGGCCATTCTGTAGCTGCCGTGCCCCCCAGCCTGACGTGGGGCCGGGCACGTGACTGACCCTCGTGAAACGCTGCTTCTGATTTATTGTCAGGAGCACGCCCCAAAATGAAGATTAAAACTTGCATGTTATAATAATAAGAGCGCTTCCAATGGAATCTGAATAAGTAAGTATATTTGCTACTGTACCGATACTCATGCACTTCCCAGCATTCACCCTTCCTTCCCTTGTCCCGTTGCCTGTCTAGCTTTGCTGAAAAGCACCTATATTTCACGGGAGCTCCAATGCGTCCCTCATGCACCATTTCCAGATGTTGATTTGTTGCTTTCAGCAGCTGGCTCTTCAAAGCCCCGTTGTAAAGGCAGTCAAGGAGTTTGGTGATAGGGTAAGATAACCGCAGGTTACAGAGCAGCTTTTTGGACAACAAAACTGAACTGTTTCCTACCATATTTGCTTTCCAACACAGCGTCCAAGATACATCCTAGCAAAACGTGGGGATGTCCCACATCCATTCATCCGAAAAATGGGGTCCTGAGAGCCACAATATTAGTCAAATCACATTAGGAAGATTGGAAGAGAATTCCAAAGTTTTGAATAGTAAACAAGCAAAGTGAAAGAATTCTGTGTTGAAGAAACCACTGAGAGTAACCTCTTCATTTCTGATGTCGTCAATGTGATTGTCGAGGTTTTTTCTCCACCAGATTAAAGGACTGATACAGTGTTGCTGGTCTGCACGGACTGTCTCTTTGAAAGACAAAGGAAAAGGATGTTGATGGAATTGTTTAAAAAATGTAACTGAACATGCAGTCTAGTATAGAAAATAAAGGAAGCAGGTCCACACAGCAGTGTGCGGTCTGCAATGAAAGGAGGGAGCTGATGGCGAACAGTCTGGAGAGCCCAAGGGCGGTGGGGGTGTGAGGCGGAGCTTGTCCGCTCAGCCCTCTCACCGTACCCACGCCGAGCTTAACAACTGGTCTACGGTCTTTCCGAGGCATGAAGAGACGGAGATATGAACGTTGAAAAGTCCCCGAGTCTCCTTAATAGTAGTGACAGAGAAAAATCTTAACGATGGAGCACAGAGAGATTCCATCGAATGGCATTTCTGCCTGTATCAGCATCCATAAAATCCCACATTTCTGATAGGCTGGTGTTTGCAAGGTCATTAATGTCATCGTTGTGTTTCTGCAGATCAGTTTCCCTCGTCACAGCAAAAATGCTGTACAAAACAGACACTGGAAAAAACACACAAAGCAAATCCCAGGCCATTTCCTGTGTCGAACTGGGAAAATAAGTAAACGTATTCAATCAGAGAGAAACTATTTTGACATTTTTCTTCCTTTGTATTCCCCCATGCATACTCCTGAAATAAAAATAGAATTAAACCAACCTTCCATGACCCAATTCGAGTTTAAAATACGGTTGGATATATCCAGGGCTGAAAAAATGAGTATATTGGAGACTAGAAATAGAATCTATAACTTAAGAATCTTAAGAATTTAGTGAGTGGGGTGGTGAACACACAATACAATATATAGATGATATATTATAGAATTGTGCACCTGAAACCTATATAATTTTATTAACAAACATCACCCCAATAAATTCAATAAATAAATAAAAGAGAAAAATAATTTAGTGTCTACAAAACCACATCTAAACCCACAGAAAAAGTTTGTCAGAGTTTATTTGAGGCAATATTTTGATGACATCTCCGGAAGCAAGGTCTCGATGGATGGAGAAAATGCTCTGGGGAATGGATGTTTTGCAGTTTCTTTTATGCATTTAGAATCAACAAAGAAAGCGTAAGGAAGGTGAATGAAGTCCATGGGTGGTAGGTTAAGGAGGCAGGAGAAAGCGGAGCAGGAAAGTCTCTAGGGCTGGATACAAGGCGAAATGGAGCACTGCATGCCGCTCTTACCTCGGCGGCCGCAGGACAGTTCATGATGGACAGTTTCTGCACAGAGCAATGGCCTCTGGGCAGCAAGGGGACGATGGGGACGTCGTGCTCTGGTGACCGTGTGCTTTCCAGCTGCGGCTGTGCCTTGAGGGAAGTCTAGAAAAAAAAGTTGCTGCCATGACCAAGGTATATTATCTTAGACGTGTACGAACAAGTCAGAGCTCACTTCAGATGAACATCAACCTTTGCTAAGCAAACTGCGCGCATGGCCACCCGCTGTGACCTGCCCAGCGGGGACTTCGGGATCAGGCCATCCTGTGTGCTGACTGCGTGTGTCAGACCTGCCCGCCTGCCGTGTGACCCCTCGACCACGTCGGGTTTACTGCACCGCCCCGGCTCTGTTCACAAAGAGTATATTATATTAAGGGAAATAAGTCCGACAGAGAAGGACAAGTAGCATGGTTTCACTTATGTGAGGAATCTAAAAATCAAAATGAGCAAAAGAAAACAGAAACAAATTCATAGATGCAGAGAACAAACTGATGGGCACCAGACTGGAGAGAGCTGGGAGGGTGAGCAGAAAAGGGGAAAGGGGCTAAAAAGTCCAAACATCAGTTATAAAATAATTCATGAGGATATAGTGTGCAGCACAGAGAATACGGTCAGTAATGATGTAATAACTACATACCATGTCTTCTGGGTCCTGGAGTTCCCACAGTGATCACTTTGTAAGATGTAAAAATGTTTAGTCACTATGTTGCACACCTGAAACTAACGTAATACTGTGTGTCAACTATAATTAAAAGTAAAGGGAAAAAAAGCACTTCGGTGAATTTCCATCTCTTGTCAGCAACGATGTATCCGAGCAGCTCTGCCTGGAGATCTGCAGTGACTGCTCTGTTGCCTGCAGGCCTTTTCAAAGGAAGCCGCTCCTTGCTTCCTCAACGCCGGGGCTCCCTCGCCAAATAGCTCGCCGGGTTTCTCTACTTCCTCCAATCTCTGTGGCTTTTCATGTTCACTTTTAAACTTGAGATTTCTTTCCCTGAAAGCAAGGATTCTGTTGGAAGGCGTTGGAGCCCACTCAGACGCATCAAAACGTAGAATGAGAAGATACCAATGATGCAGCCTGCAAATACGAGAGAACTGAAACTCCAAACCCAGCAGGGCTCAGCATGCCGCAAGTGCTTTGCACTCAGGAAAGCAAACTTCGGTAAAGCCAGGGAAGCGTGCATGGCTTGTAACTCCGGTGCCTGCAAGGGAGCCCGGGTCATAATGGGTGTTTGAGAGAACATTTATTCCCTGACAGGCAAAATGGCTGAAAAATAATTTAGGATTTACAGACACATTTAGTTGAAGGATCCTAATGCAGATGAGATTTAATTTGCTTTACTCCAAGCCTGGGAAGCAACAAAGGAGTTAGATGATCATGTGCGCGGTCTTGTCCAAGATTACTAATTCTGTAGAAGATGCAAAGAAAAATGCAAACACTCATTATATTTACAGTTATGACTTTTTAACCTATTTGGAAATAATCGAGGAGTCACATGCGGTTGAGAAAAATAATACTAGAGATTCTGTGAATCCTTCATTCAGTATTCTCCAGTGGGAGCGTCTAGTGTGTTACGCTGACACCATCCATCCACCTTATAAAAATATGCACTTAGTTGTGTGTATGTGTATTTAGTTCTACACAACTTGATCACACTTGTAGATTCATGTGATCCTCTTAGGTGTCTTTTATTGTTTTTAATTCCATTTCATTTCAAAGAATTTCTGCCAGAAGCAGATGAAGTGAGCCCCAGGAGAAAGAAGAATGACTGAAACCGAGAATCGACTCCTGGGTCTGGATTCGGGAGCAAACATAAAAGTCAGATTAGCCTAGATTTTCCACGACGGTGCAAACTGAGGGCGATGCCAACAAGAAGAACAAGATGAGCCACACAGATAAGTGAGGACCAAGGAAGGGACACTTGAAGGAATCAGGGAAATGGCAGAAGACAGAAGACAGGACGGGAAGTCTGCTAACACGAAAACAGCGGGATAGGTGGGAACAAAATACAAATGTTGTATATCTATGTCCTTATTTCTGCTCTCCAAGGTTCTCATCTCCCTTGTCCGTAAGAGCCCCATGAATTTCACATTACAGCCATTATTAAAGACCTGGTGAGCAAACCCTTGGGCATATTAAAACAGTTTAGCACAGTATTTCATAAACTATGCAGGAGAGAAGGTGGTTAATTTTTTGTCTTTCGCAGCCACACACACATGCTCACACATACTAGAAATTGACATCTACTCTTTCAGGTAAAAAAAAAAAAAACAGGTCCATTTTCTAAAATGATTGACAAGTCTTATTAATATATCTTTGTTTTATTTCACATGCTTGTGAGATAGAGGTTGCTGGCAATCACTATCACCCATAAAAATGGCACAAGAAATTAGAAAGGCAGAATCTTCTAGAAAAACATTCTAAAATATACCTGCTCCCCGTATTCAGTTTGAAGGTAAATTGCAGGATGCCTCTTGAAATCTTAGCAAAAAGTAACTTTTTGCCCTTTTGATCTACAGTTTTCTTTTTCAGGAAACTGCAGATTTAACTCTTGAGTTTTGCACACATTTTTGGCCTCTTCAATTAAAACTCCGAAGCCACGCCTTCCCCTCAAGTTTTTGCCGTGTTCACACATTCTGACTTCCTTTTCAATCCTGCTTGTTGCTGATGAGAACTTCTGATTTCCTTTCCCAGAAGATCTGTTGGTTTTATGCCCCCCCCATTATCCTCCATGCTAACCAACATAAAGAATTGACTAAACATTTTATCAATTTCTTCATTTTTTAACTAACACTTTTCCCTTTTTTTATAATAGCCATGCCCTTTCCAGACTTCAGATCTCCTATGATATTTCTAGTTATCCACATTCTTGAAGGATTAGGCGTACAAATTCTATGGAAGCTGGTAAAAGCGCTCTCTTTATATTCCTAATGAGTGCTAAACAATGCATTCGTATGGAAATAAGATGTGCCCTGGGTTTAGAAAACACTAAGGTGGGCGTCGTGGCACTGAAGGAGCAGGCCCGCCACATAGAAAATGCGCCACGCGCAGCCGTGGCTCTCACGACTCCACACGCAGAGAAACTGCGCCGTGTACGCAGAACCTCAAGCTTTCCGCAGGTAAGAAAAAATAAACACAGGAAAGGTGACATTAAAACAAGATGGCATTCAGATAACATTAAAAAATCCAAAGCAAATTAGAAAATTTTATTTAAGAAACATATTGGACTCCTGATGCAAGCGTCCTTACGATCCCAGGCAGCTGAGGCTAGAATAAAAGGGCCTAGAGCAGACTTACTTCAGTCCACTAATCACTAAAGCATGATTAAGAAGGAAAAAGGTGACGGGCTTTTATAGATCCTTTCCCAGCTTTCATTAAACCCACGAAACAGAGGATGGGAAAATTTTTCTAAAGGACAAAAAGCGCATTACAACCGTGTGGAGATCGGCTGTGGGAGCAGAGGGGCTGGGCAAAAGGGGGGGGGGGGATTGGGACAAGTGTCATAGAATAACAACAAAAAATGATTAAAAAATAAATAAAAATCAGAAAGAAGCTTCAAATAAGTTTAAGATGTTCTAAGAAGTAAGGAAAAGAATAGAGGCGATAAAATGTCTCCATTCTAAAAGAAGAATGTGTAAAAAGGCTAATTAGAAAGTGACAATGATGGAATATGAAGTAAAGAGAGACATATTTTGCGTATCGGGACTCCCCAAGACAGCCTCAAGCTCAATGATTCACTCGAAGCACAGGTCGCAGGAAGCCGTTGTACTCGGGGTCACAGCGTGTTACACAAAAGGACACAGATAAAATCAGGCAGGGAAAGCCGCCAGGTGTGTTCTACCTACAGCATCACACAGATGCGCGTAATTATCCAACAACGACGTGTGACCACCAGGCAAGCCCGCCTGAGCCTCAAGTGCAGGGTTTTGGGGGGAACCAAGCAGGCGTGCAGGCCTTGCCTCAGCCTCCTCAGGCGCCAGCCCCAGAGCCAGTCACAGGCTCCCCATGGGGGCCGTTTTAGTGCAGAGTATCGGTCAGGCCGGCTCCGTGTGGCCCCGAAGACTCTTCCAGGGACTCAGAGCCCAACTTCCAGGAGCTGTCCACGGGCCAGTCCTGAAACAGACCTTTCTTGGGAGTGTGGAGGGTATGAGCCACTCACACCTGAAGAGTTAACCTGTTCCTGCACACATTAATGAGTTAAAAAAATGAAACCAGTAAGTGGACCACACGAGTAAACACAAAGACACATAAATGAATAAATAAATTGGAAGACGGACCCAAGGAAATCTCACAGAATTCAATACAAATTGACAAAAATAAATGTAGAGACGCGAAGGATGAAGTAGGAAGGCCCAGCGGCCCACTAGGAAGAGCTACTGAAGGAGAACATAGAACTAAAGTGTTCCTTATTCTGAGGTACGGATGCCACACAGAACATTGGGAAGATGTGTGCAACCGTTTTCACTGGGACGGGACCGCTCCGTTGCTGCAGGAAGCCTAGCACCCGGCACCGCGCACCGAACGCGAGGGCACATGGCCTTGTCATGTGGTAGTTAGGGTTCCAACCTCACGCATTCAGGGAGAGAGGACAGGGAAGCTGTCGATCTCCTACACCTCGGGCCAGAAACCGGTACTTCCACTGTAGCCCGTCATTCATGGGGTCAAGGACACTGCCCAGACATGAGAAGAGGAGGCACACACAGGTGGCAAACACAAGGCCCGAGGGCCGAATCTGGCCCTCCACCTCGTTTCCACCCGACGGCAGTGCCAAGCTCCTTGCCCCCAGTTAAGGAGTAGTTACATTTATACAGTCCTAAAATTACATTCGGCCCTTTGAAGGCAACAGCGAGGCTGATGTGGCCCTAGTGAAAATGAGTTTGACACCCCTACCCCCCTACCCCCTACCCCCCTGCCCCCTACCCCCCCTGCCCCCTATAGGAATGGCAAGAAAGGAATTTCAGGCATCTTTAGTTTACCATGCTCTACCTTCTCACTTCAAGTTATTTACACTCCTCCTACATGCAAAATTAATTAGTAGCCCTCTCCAACACTCCCAGCCCTCAAAGTCTAAGATCTGGTCACCTCTGTCACATCCAGGTGCAGATGGGTTTGCCCAGATGCACTGTCTCAGGGGCAGCCCTGAGGTACCAGTCCTCTCTATGTGAGTATCTGCCTCCGCATGCCCACCATGCCGTGTCGGCACAGAAATAACTTCAGTAGATGCCACTGTTCAAGGAGGGAGATGGGGAGGCACACTGCAGTCTCTGGTCCATGGCAGCACTGAAGTTCACTGGGCCTAGGTTGCCAGTTTTCTAAGGACTGAGCTGTACCCCCCAAAACTCACTGTTGAGGCCCTCACTCCCACTGTGATCGTATTTGGAGATGGGGCCTTTGAGAGGTAGTCATGTCATGAAGCCAGACCCTGGTGATGGGATTGGCGAGTGACCTTATAGGAAAAGATAAGATCTCTCTCCCTCTGTCATGAGCAGCCACAGCAAAGAGATGGCTGTCTGCAAGCCAGGAAGCAGTTCTGCACCGGGACCCTGATGTGCAGACACCCTAATATTACACTTCCCAGCCTCCAGAACTGAAACGTGCGTTGCTGAAGCCACCTAGCCTGAGCCAATTAGGACGGGGGTCCTTGATTACGGCCCAGCCCTGCTGCCAGGGAAAGCCTTCTGCAGCTCTGGGCTCTGTCCCTTGAGCTCTTTGTTCCACGTTCAGTCCTTTCTTTTCTTTCTCTTCCCTTTCCTTTTCCTTTTTTCTTTTCCTTCCTTCTCTGTGAAGAAAGGAAAGAAAAGAAAAGAAAGGAAGGAAGGAAAAGAAAGAAAAGAAAAAAGGAAAGAAGAAGAAAAGAAAGGAAAGGAAAAAGAAAGAAGTTAGGTCTGGGGTCTAAAGACCTCCTTCCACCTTGCCCCGCTCTGCTCCCCATGCTTTGCCGTCTGAAGCCCTGTGGGTTTCTTAGGCATCAGTTTATAATCGACCCCATTTGAGAACAGGCACAGCTACATTTCTTTCCAAATAATCCTTTTCCTCAATATTCCTCCATATATTCTCTAAATTCTGCTCAAAATGTTAACAGCTCTATGTAACTCATCGCTCGCTCCTTTTTCCTTATTTTATCACATGCAGGTAAATCAGGCAAGTGGGCACTTGGGTGATCACTTTAAAGCATCATCTGATACACCAGTCTCTGCTGTATTTCCTGCTTTCTGCAGAACTATAGGCAACCACTTCACTAAACCGACCTAGCAGCAGGCATCTCTCCCCAGTCTCTAAAGACATTTTCTTCACTGCTCTTTAAGACTCGACAGCAGTCTGAAAAGCGCTGCCCGCTTTAACTGACGGCCTCCCGAAGGATGTCCAGCGTCTCCTCGCTGCCTTGTCCTAGAGGCATGGGGGTGGCAGAGGCAGGACCCCCAAAGCTGAGTGCCTGCTCACGCACATGCCTCCAGCCATGGCCAGGACGGAAGGCTGAGCTCACCGGGCCCTGTCTCCGCTGTTTATTCTCAGGGTCACCACATGTGGTCTCCTGTGCAGGAGGGCCGGCCTTTGCGTGTGGTGGGTGTTCCGGGAAAGAAAAGGGAAACCCCTAGTGTCCCGAGTCCCACACCCCAAAACTGACTTGGGCTTTTATAAAGGCCACCCCACATGCTCAGTGAAATACACCAGTCAGAGAAAGACACATGACTTCACTGACAAGGGGAATCAAAAAAGACAAAATAAATCAACAAACAAAACAGAAACAGATTCATAGGTACAGAGAACAGACTGATGGTTTCCAGAGAGGAGAGGTTTTGGGGGACTGCGTGAGGGATTAAGAAGTAGAAGTCAGCCCTGGCTGGTGTAGCTCAGTGGATTGAGTGCGGGCTGGGAACCAAACGATCCCAGTTCGATTCCCAGTCAGGGCACATGCCTGGGTTGCAGGCCAGGTCCCCAGTAAGGGCCATGTGAGAGGCAACCACACATTGCTGTTTCTCTTCCTCTCTTTCACCCTTCCTTCCCCTCTCTCTAAAAAATAAATAAATAAAATCTTTAAAAAAAAAAAAAAAGAAGTACAAGTCAATAGTTACCAATTAGTCACAAGGATGGACAGTCCAGCATAGGGAAAATGGTCAATAATACCGTAATAAATATGTGTGGTGCCAGGCGGGTACCACAGTCGTATGGAAAATGATAATTAATAAATAATAATACAGGAGCGAACTCTATGTTTTACGGACTCACAACTGTAAACCTGCTTTTGCCCGCCCTGTGCAACCGCTATGCTATACGCGCGAAAGCAATCTAATATTGAATGTCAACTGTGATTGAAAAAGATAAAGTTGAGACAGACTCAGAAAACAATACTGTGTCTATTTAAGGTACCACAGCGACCATCACACCGACAAAAAAGAGAAGTCCTTGCCCATTTAAAACTTCCTCCCAGAGAAAGGGAAACTACTTTTCCAGAGAGTGGTTTCACAGCCTCTGAAACTACTGTTGGTGGCATTTACGTTTTTCAATCTGACTTTCAGAATTGCCCCCAAGAGCCGGAGGTCAAAAGTGCGACGTCGGTGAAGGAGCCACACCCACGGGCCGTTTGGTGGCCGCACCGAGGATGCTCCTGGGGGCCAGGCAGGACTTTAGAGCCTAACAAGCACTCCTTCCTCAGGGTCTTCTGTTTTCGAGATGCTGGAAGGCAACCACAAGGCACGTCTGTTTTAACAAACAAGTACATTCCTGGTTTATCTCCAGGGGATTCCCAGAGTGAGTTTGCTATTTATAAGCTGAGAACCTAGGCTTATCAATCTTTACAGGTTTTTCCTGGAAGAGGCTTCTCTGGGCCTCGGTGGCCTGGTCACCTACAACAAACTTCCAAATAGAGACCACGTGTGAACGTCTTTCTGATCTTGCTCACCTGGAGAGCTACCCGGGCTGCGTGAGAACAAGAGGAAATGATGGAAGGTTCTAGGGATTCAGACAGAAAGGGCCTGAGCTTCTGCAGAGCCGGAGCCAATGCAGTGGCCCCGGGTTGGAGCCACAAGGCTCTCTGTGCCTGAGAGTGCCAAAAAAAAACAAAAACAAAAACACTGCAGAAGAGAGGCTTCTGGGTATCCTGTGTCTGAAGTTTTCAAAACTTCTGCTACAACCCAGCCTTTCCAAACTGCATTTTGGTTACGTGTCCCGGCCAGCGGGGCAGTCAACTGGGGTAGACCTGTTAGTGAAGGAGTGGGAGGGACAGGAGATGCAAAGAATGGCAGCAAGACAGGATTCTGATCAAGCTGCAAATTTTATTTGAGGATCACAGGTATATGTACTGGTTGGCTGAGGGGCGTTGCTGGAGAAGCTCGGTGGAGTCGTGGGTCTTACTGATTGGCTAGGCTTTGCTGATGGGCGTACTTTGATGGACAGTCCCTTCAGCCCATGTGATCTCGGGGAACTAGGTCTGAGGAAACTGATACTAATTGTTGCATCAGCCTAAGATGGCGACCATCCTTTGGTTCCCAACATCTCCTCCCTTTTATTTTTATTTTGGGAGTAGACTTTAACCAGCTGGGGGAGACAGAGACCTTGTTCCCCATGTTACCCTTTTTTGATGCTCTTTTTGTGGGGAGGGGTTTTGGTGGAGCATTCACCCCTATGCAAGCGAGGCGTGTCTCACAGGGACCATGAAGGGACTCTTGCTTGTGGCGAGTCTTCCCTTGCAGTGCTTTGCCTGTCACCCAGCGGTGTCTACCCGAGTCGAGGCTCGGGTGCGCGCCTTCATGGTATCACGCAGCTCCCGTGGGAGGGGAACCTGAGAATAAGTGGAGCTGCGGGCCAACATCTGTATAGGAGTCATTGCCAAAGCCCTGGTCGTGCATCTCTAGCTGATGATAATGGATTTGAATGGGTTTTCCCAGCAGTGAGTTTATCTGGTCCTTGACTAGGGTGGTAATACATCTAAATACCCAAGGGGCAAAGGATAGAATGAGGAGTACGGCAGCAAGGGGTCCAAGGAGCGGAAGGAGGTAGGGGAGAATCCCACCCAGGCTGTGCCACAGTGAATTTTCAGCGAGGTCGCGTCTTCTTTTTGCTAGGTCTTCTTGGAGTGTCTTGATTTTGTCACGAACAATTCCAGATTTGTTGGCATAAAAGCAGCATCGTT
>PVJI01014513.1:0-44186 GCA_004026765.1 Micronycteris hirsuta
TTTAGTTAAAATTCCAAAATATATGTTAAGAATTATTATTTTAAATAGAAAATATAAAGTGCAAAATATATTTTAGTTTAAGTATTTTTGTGGCCAAAAATTCCTTTTCATTATTAAAATATTTTTAATGTTTTATGTTTCTATATACTCTTCATTTTGCACTGGTATTTATATATATATAATTCTCCTGTACGAATGTCCAATTTCCATTTCATATATAAGTTCCAATAAGTGCCCTAAGGAGGTCAACTACAAAGGGATGAGACGAACCCCACCAAATATTTTTCCATAACCATGTCACAGAGTATAAAGAGCTTCCACTTCCTTCATTAGAATTTATAATTTGAATACATTAGTAACTAAGTGATTTTATGAAGGAGGAAATTATAAATCACTGTTTGATGGGCTTTCTAAAAGATCACTTCATGTACTAGGTCTTTCCAAATGATCTGGAATTCATACAAAGTAGAGTAGCACCAAAAAAATATTCTTTTACAACAACAAAAAATAATACAAACCTAAAATGATTACATTTATGAATAATTTATTTGTGAGTGACTCTCAAGTTATCTTTGAATAGGCTATTGCTGGCCCTAGTAAGATAGAGAAAGATGCCTTTGTGTCATTGAAGTATAGCTTTCCCATGCTTCTTATACAGAATGAGCACCCAGAAAAGACAAGTTAACCGTAGCACAACCATACATCCATATATTTACTGAGTTTTTACTTTTGCCAGGTATCGCCATATATGCTTGTGACATCGTGATGAATGAAATATTGCCCCTACTTTCGAGTGTACCCTAGAAAACTCAATAGATAAATAGGCAATTGCAATACAATACAATAATTATAATAACAAAGTGTGCATGGGGTGCCGTTGAGAGGAAGGGAGAACTGCCCAAGACATATGTCTAAACCGAGTCTTAAAAATGAGCAGACATTTACAGCAAGCAGAGTAGCAAGGGAGGATGGAGACATTCTAGGAAGCAATGTGTAAAGGTCTGGAAGCAAGAAAAACTTGATAGTCTCTAGAATGTCATAGAGTTTAGTAGCACTTAAGATTGGAACTTGAAAAAGATATATATAAGTAAGATATATAACTAGAAGGAGGGAAAAGTAAACAGGATCCAGATCACAAAAAGCCTAGTGTGCCATGCCAAGAAGTATGCATTTTCTCTAAAACACCATGTGTATTCTTCCCTTAAAGAGTTATTTTGGGCAGTGAAATGAGTGAGATTTGCATTTTTAATGATCATTCTGCTTATAGAATGAACAGTAGATTGAATTGACAGTAAGGTAATTTCATTAATGCAGCTGGACAATAAAAATATTCGTGGGACCAGAGAGACATACATTGATTTAAGAAATAATAAATATGTAGTGTTCATTGGACAAGATGACCACTGACTCAATGCAGACAGTTGGGTTGTTGATAGAAAGGTCTAGTAGGAGAGACAGCAAGATCAGGAGTCACTTAGCTCTTTGTGACTAGGCCAGGGAGGTTAATGCATATACAACCCACTGTGACAGGAAACAGGGGAGGAAGAGCATGAACAATGTGGAAGATAGAGAATTAAGTTTTGCATACGCTGAGTTTGTGGTCACTAAGGAAGTATCACTAGTCAAGGTTCTTAGCAAATAACTTGATACACAAGCCTGAAATTTATGAGAAGGACTTGCTTCCCAGGGTGTGCCATTTATATTTCTTTTTCCTTCCTCCCCTTTCTCACTGATGTCTAGAGTTGGGGGTGTGGAGGGGGGATAGCTCTCCACCTTCCTCTGGTGTTTTGCTTTACTTATCACCCGTCCTGTACAAAGTGGGGTGTTGGGTGCCAGAAGAGATGGTGCCAGCAAGGGAGTGGTGAGCAGTCACAGTAAGAAAGGCAATGGGAACTGGTGGAATGAACATTTTTGAGTGCCGGATATGAATCACAATTTTATGTAAAAAGTAGGTTTTATCTATCCCAACTGAAGTTGAGAAAAATTGATGTTGATGGGAGTTTAAGTAATTTACCCAAATTCACACAATTAGGAACTAAGAGCTGAGGTTAAATACCATCTAATCCTTTTTCTCTTTAACCTCATTATGGAAATTTAGTCTTAGTGACAAGTTTTTTCACTAATCTTAGTTCTTCATTCTCTAGATACTACTTTATTCTGGTAATAAGTTTGTAAAAGTGTGTATGTGATAGCATCAGCCACTTTGTCCTCAAGCATCAGCCACTTTGTCCTCAATCCATGTTATCCACTTTGTCCAGCTATCCATGTTATAACCAGCACGGCCTTACTAATGGGACAGAATTAAACAATCTGTTGGCCCGGGTTTATTCTCATTTCGACAGTGTTTGACTAAATATCGGTAAAATTTACCCCTGTGACCCTTTTTCTCTATTCTTTGGTGTATGAATAGCACTTTAAAATAAAATAGCTTCATGGGCATTCAAGTTATAAATGTTAAGATAGTTCAACTAGTTATTAAGGAAAAAGTGAACATGATTTCTATGCTTCTACCCAGTGATAAATACAATGGGATATTCAATATTTCAGAATTTGTCCATATACATACATAAAAACATGAGATTATGTTATACATAATGTTTTGTCTAGTGTCTTATTTTTTTCCTATAAATTATGTTCTAGACACATACATACACACATATGTAGACACACACATATGTATCAAGGGGTTCAAAGATGAGTCAAAATTTTACATTTTAATAAAGGTTTTAAAGTTATTTTTTTAGAAAACCATGACTCCCTCTGTTGGACGCATTCTTTTCTTTTGATGTAATAACACCTTATGTCACAAAGCTTGTAGGCCTTGGAGTCATTTAGTCTCTTTTGAGTGCTTTTGTTTGTTTTTGATCTGTTCAAATGTGTGTTAAATTTATGGTATAACCCTCAGTAGGTCATTTAATTTCATATTCTTGTGGTCATTTGCCTAAATATAGATGACTCATACTTAGATTTGCCAAATTTAGCAAAAAAATTAAAATTTTCATTTAAACATGAATAATTTTAGTATATGTATGTCTCCTTGCAATATTTAGGACATACTTGAGCTATTATAAAAATGATTTGTTGCTTACCTGAAGTATGATTAACTGAGTGTTCTGAATTTTATCTGGAAACCACAGTTTGAGCCCTCAGCTTATAAAGACCCATTATTAGCCAATTTTTGTCATTTCAAATAGTCTCACTCCTGTACTTGTTTTTAATATAAAATAAGAAATAAGGACAATAATAGTTCACTTGTAGCACTGTATTGAGAAGGATTCTGAGGCAACGCTTGGTCTCAGAAGAAAGCCATGTTCCATGTCTCCTATGAATATACCAAGAAGAAGTAATCACACTTGCCCTGAGTTTGTCACATGTGAGAAATATTACTTTCTTCTCTCTTTGAAAATTATTTTGAAAGGGGAGACAAAGCAAAAGTATAATAGAAAAAAATGTACTGCTGTTGGAAAAGAGGATATCATATTATTAATTAGGATATAGATAGAGTGGAAACCATGTTTGTTGTTTTATTCAAACCCCCTAGAAATAGTACTGTGGCATTCAGTAGGTGCTCAATAAATAAATAGGTGCTCAATAAATAAGTAGGTGCTCAATAAATAGTTAAACGTTTTATGCCTTCCTTAATCAATCTTGGGAGAGAAGAAGGACGTTCTCATCATATGTATCCTAAACAGCTTGGAATAGAAAGAATGAAGTAAAAGAAATGAGGAATTTCTTCTATATTATATAAGATTATCTGTAGACTTCCATACTTAAAACAATTCAAATGATGAATGCAAAACATTTTGTCAGATAGCCCAGCTGGTGTGGCTCAGTGGATTGAGCGCGGGCTGGGAACCGGAGGGTCCCGGTTCGGTTCCCAGTCGGGGCGCATGCCTGGGTTGCGGGCCGGGTCCCCGGTGAGGGGCCGTGTGAGAGGCAACCATACATTGCTCTTTCTCCCTCCCTTCTCCTCTCTCTGAAAATAAATAAATAAAATCTTAAAAAAAAAAAACCAACATTTTGTCAGATAGTTTTGTTCCTGACTTTGATTTACTAACCAAAGACAAATCAGAACTGATATTATACCTGATGTTTACAATAATAATGTGAATGGATCTTGATTTTAAAAAGTAGGCATTTTAAAATGGCCTGAGGTCAAGGTAATGCTTGAGTAAGAATATGGTGGGTTAAAATGAAAAAAATAATATGGCCCGGCTGGTGTAGCTCAGTGGATTGAGCGTGGGCTCGGAACCAAAAGGTCCCGGTTCGATTCCCAGTCACGGCACATGCCTGGGTTGCAGGCCAGGTCCCCAGTGAGGACCATGTGAGAGGAAACCATACATTGTTCTTTCTCCCTCCCTTCTCCTCTCTCTAAAAATAAATAAATAAAATCTTAAAAAAAATAATAATCATATTACTCTCAATTTTTACTGGTAGGTTCTCAAAATACCTTCTCCTGTGACTAACCAATTTCATTTTTAGGCATTTGTCCCTTGGAGACAATCAGACGTGTGTCTGAAGGGACATGTATACTAACGGTCGCACCAATATCACTTATAATAAGAAAATAAAACTGGAAACAACTTCAATGTTTGGTAATATACAATTGAGTACATAAAATATGTTATATTCAAACAAAGTAATACTATGGGATAATTTAAAAAGACACAATATATCTCTATACTCATTTTTGACCTGCAAAATACTTCATAGCATCGATAAAAGAAGATTTATAAGCAGCATACATAATACGAACCCATTTTTATAAAAGTCATGTGTGTGCTCAAATTTATATATACATACCCAGAAGGGTGCTTATTTACCAAAATATTAACAACTTTTAGTTGAACTGGTAAGTAAGCAATGTGATTTCAGGTAGTTTTTGTACTTTGTCTTAACTCATACTTTTCTTTACTATCAAAATCAGTGATAAAATAATTTTGCTTTATAAATCTCTACTTAAAAAAATTGCTACTTCATTCTTAACATAAATTTAAGTTTAGAAATTATATTTTCTATTACATTTTTTAGAATATAAGAGTCTATAGTATTATAGACTATTCTGTATTTACCCAAGATAAATTAACTTATTTAAAAAGAACAGTTTTATTTCTTAACTTAAAGAAAAATAAACAATAACATTCTCTATAATAATGTAAAGGAGTGTGGTTTTAATTTCTCCCTTTACTCACATTGATAAAAATGTTACAAAAAATAAAATAGGATAGCAAAAGGTTGACCTTATCTCTTTAATCAATGCTTATAACTTAGAGGAAAAGCATTATATTTAAATACACTTGAAAGTACATGAGGATAATTTAGTGATAAAAACTACAAAAGCACTCCAAATATACCTTACAAAGCAAATTTAATTTATGGTAGCATAGTGAGTCCATTTGTCATGTGTTATCTTCTGAGACATTATGAGAGGGGACCCCCCAAAAAAACTAGAATTATCTTCTGGAAGGTACGTTCTTTGTACTACAGGCTTTTCCCTCTAAGTGAGTGTTCTGGAAACCCATCTGTGTCAGTGTACCAGCTGGTGTTGTTGTGAGAGGCTGTGTTTGGCTTTAGTGAATTTTGTTTGAAATCTCTTTCAACACTTTTGCCCATTTCATGATGAAAGACTTATCAGCACACCTTGTACTGAGCATTCAGCAGTTTTTGATCAAAAACAGCATGACCCCATGCCCACCTTCCCTATTCACCTCACCTTACCCCAAGATAATTTTTTCCCCCTGGATGAAAAAAGTCCTCAAAGGGAAATGTTCTGCCAATGTGGAAGAGGTGAAACAAAAAAAAAGACAGAAGCATTAAAAGGCATCAAAACCAATGAGTTCAAAACCTTCTGAGCAGTGGAAAAAAAGTCTCGACAGGTGTATTGCATCAAATGGAGAGCGCTTTGAAGGTGACTGAAGTTTAAACATATAAGAATAAATACACAATTTTTTAATTAATTCCTTTTTTTGTGGGGGGGTCCTCCCTCATACAGACATCCTGTTTATTATAGTATAAAATTTTGAAACATTGTCAATGAGTGTCAATATAAACTGTTGTATGCAGAGATACATATGATAATTAGCGATACACCTCATAACGATGACAATGTTTCACTATTATGAGTCATTCTTCCTCTTACACTCAAAATCCCAAAAAAGCATAAACAGCTCATAAACCAGTATCATTGCAAAGGAGCCTGGATGAACATAATACTATAACTAAAATGAAACAGGGACTATAAGTATATTGGTAAAAATACAGGATTTTTAAAAATTTCATTTTAATGATGCATATTTTTAATCATATAAAGTTTTCTGCAGTTATTTTGCTAGAATTTACCACTTGACTTATAAAGAGTTAACAAAATAATTATTCAAAAGAATCATACGATTATTTTTAAAGCATAGGACTTCTACAAATACCCGAAGAGACTGGCAAATCTACAAAATGACAGCAAATTAAAGTTACAAAATCAAGCAATCACAGCTATAACAGTATTTTAATTCTGCCATTCTGTTGTGATGACCATTCCAGATTCTTTTAAAATAAAAATTGTTAAGATGAGCCCTGGCTGGTGTAGCTCAGTGGACTGAGCGCGAGCTGGGAACCAAAGGCTCCCGGTTCGATTCCCAGTCACGGCACCCGCCTGGGTTGCGGGCCAGGTCCCCAGTGAGGGCCATGTGAGAGGCAACCATACATTGCTGTTTCTCTCCCTCTCTACCCCTCTCTCTAAAAATAAATAAATAAAATCTTTAAAAAAAATTGTTAAGATGTTTAAAAAGTCTGTTGACTTTAGCCATTAAAAAAGACTGTGTTATTTCTTCATTTTAAAGAATTTAAAATTAAACTTTCATTTACTATATTATGTAAATTCTTTTATAATATTTAGGAAAAAATCAGCAATGATATTTATGGTCTACATCTTTCCTGAATGTTAAAAGCATATATTTTGCATATTCTAATTTTAAAATTGTCTTAAATGTGTGTTTAACTTCTTCCAAATACTGACATTCTAGAGAGAGCTTCCCAAAATGTACATTATAAATTTTAAAATACTTTAAAAGAATTTCTACAATGAATTCAAGTTTTATTCTTTCTAACTAACTAGTTCCCTAGAGACAATAAATGCAGAAACTGAAGAAAGTTAAGCAACAATACTACACAACGCCAGAAATAGCCTTTGAATATAGGAATGTCTCACTCCAGAGCCCCTGTGCTTTTCCAGGGCACCACATGCTATCATTGTGCTTATGATTCACATTCCAGACTGGAGAGAGTAGGAGAGGGTTATACTTAATTTTCACAAATAAGCCATACATGTGAAATAAAGGAGAGACCTGGCTTCGAGTCTATATGAAAAACCCTTAGAAGTGCTGACAGCAATTTCAACATAAACCAACAGTGGCATATTTGCCAAATAAGCTGCTGTCAACTCAGGTGGCTTTAATAAACAAAAGTCACCAGTTAACATCGGCACCATTCTGTGAACCAGGCAGGCATCTCTTGAGTGTTAGCTGCGATGCTCCCTCCCTGTTAAGGGGGATATTGTCAAAGGGGAGCATGATCAAAACACTGACAACACAGTGAGAAAGTCAGAATAACCCTGGCACGAGGAAGATGCACCCTCCACAAAGGGGCAAGAAAACTTTAAGCATCTGGAGGACAGTCAAGACATATGCCCTGCTGGCCAGAGCAAAGAACTAAGACTAATAAGTCTAAGATATCTAGTCAAGGCAGATTTGGAATTAGGTGGGTAAGTACTTCCTCCTTATTTGAACATTCAAAATGAAATGGTCTTCCTTGTCATGTAGTGTCTGACCACCTACCTAGATGCCATGGACATGATTTAAATCCTGAAATTCTTACCTTCAAAGAAATTCTGTGATCTGAGCGAAATTTCACAAGTTTTTCTAAACTCCAATCTTCTATTTCATGATTTTGGTTGATTATTTGGTTGGAATAAGATGTGCGAAATGATAAGTGCATAAAATTAATTATTGCACAAGTGCAATGAATTCCGTTTCTCTACATTCCAGCAGTTATTCCTCCCTCCTTTCCTTCTTCCCTCCTTCTCTTCCTTTGTCCCCCACCTTGCTCCTCCCTCCCTCCCTTTTCCCCTCTCCTTCCTCTTGCTCCACTCTTGCTTTGGTGTGCTCTCTTCTGCTCTATTTCCCTGTCCCTCTCTCTTTGATTTTCTTTTTATCAATCACTTAGCATTTACTATTGTGCCAGGCACTATTCTAAATTCATTCGAATATTCCTTCTTTGAATCCTTATCACGGTCAGTGACATAGGTGCTATTATTATTCACCTCTTTGAGCCAAAGAAAGGTTTAGTAAGTGTCCACGATCACACCAACAGATTTGTTTCTGCTGCATTAATTTTCCAAAAGATGCTTAAAAGCAGAAAAAATAACAATGTGCAGAATGAACCGGTCTGTTTGCCTTGAGCAGCCAGGTATAAGTGAGTCACAGCCAGAGGAGGAAAACAATTTGGAAAAACAGCAATTGCCTATTTTTTAAAAGTTCAGCAGAAGGAAAGATTATAAATTAAATGAAATAATAAAGTTAAGAATGGACCCACCCCAAATTATTTAGATGCCAAAGTAAGCCAATCCCAGCTGTTATTCTTTGCTCTGGCTGCCATCCCCAGCAAGAGCAGTATGGGGGAGTGTGGGCAACCGGCTGCGGGAGCAGCTGGGCCTATTTGTATAAAAGAAAAAAATAACAGAAGACAAAGGGAAATTTCAGTGGCCAGCAGTGTGAATGGCAACTGGGAGCCGGGCTGGAGGAAAGTGCAGTGGCTCCATCAGCACTGAGTATCGACTCCAGAAACCATTCACCCTACACCAATGCCTTTGCTGGCATGAGTTTTATTCTTACCAAGGACTATAAATGTTCTCATTTACCAGTATTCTGGGCATTCAAAAATAAAGCAATATCTAGGACTGTTCTAACTATGCAGTGGGTGTAAATTAGCAGACTGAAGGGACAAATGACATTTCTAGTCTAAAAAAATATATTGCTGTTATAATACATTCCCTAAGACAGAAATGTAAATGCCTTGTAAACATAATCATGTATTCTAAAACACAACTGTATATAATAAAACTCTAGTATTCTATTTATTTTACATCCCCGGAGAGCAGTGTTATAAAAGGCATCTGATGTGTTTCAGAGCGATTACTACTTCAATTGCATGTAGACCTTCTCATTGGTATAAATTTCTTAATTTTACTTTTCATTTTTATTCTTGTCCACTTTTATTGGTTTTAAGTCTTGGGGACTTCTTTTTTTATTCTCCAGATAAGAAAATTTCTTCTACTCTTCTAAAATAAATCAGATTTCAGTTTGGGCATACACATTTTGGAGCAAGTAAAAAACATTTGGCAAAAGAAATCTGTCAAAAACAGTGCCCAGTACATAACTTTTGTTTTACTTCTGAGAAATATGACAAAGATATAATTACATTCTTTTAATTGTAAGCATGATTGACTTAACTGTAACATTTTTTCTTCTTCCTATGGTTATCTATATATCATGACAAAGTAATTTTGCTTTGGGAAATTATTAGAAAATCAAAGTATATTAATGTATTGAAGTTTAAACATTAACTTCTTATAATTGTAACAATATAGTAAAAAAAATGATATTATTTTAGCTTGTAAAATCCATTCCAGTATTTAATAATCTTATCTTCTCTTTTCTCTTTCTTCATCTGGACAAATGAAAAGGAAATATTTTCTGTTCCCTTATTAATGGGAACATGCAATTTTCTGGGTAATTGAGTACATCAGAAACTAAAATTATATCATTTGACTTAGAAGAAATATTTTTTTCTTTTTGGTTTAAATTTTAAGCATGGGTGATACGGCTATTCTGAGAACACAACATATGGTTAACTCAAGTTTATGCAGACCCTTAAACTGCCAGCAAGCTCAATATTCTGGTACTCATTCTAGGCAATTATAAAGTATCTGTCAGATTCCACTCCTCTGATGAGAAACGTGGGTAACATTTATGCATTGTGATGATGCCAAACTTGAAATTTCTTTTTTCCTCTCTTTTTTCCTTTTTTGCTTTTGATAAGGAAATATAAGATATATCAGTTTCATCCATAATGATACAACTATTTACAAAACAATCATTTTTATTTTCTAATACTTTTCCCCTTTTCTTTAACAAATATATTATTTTTGTCTTGCTCAAAATTATGAAAATGGCTCTGACCAATGTGGCTAAGTTGGTTGGGCAACATCCCACAAAACAAAAGGTCAACGGTTCAATCCCCAGTCAGGGCACATGTCTGGGCTGTAGGTTCGGTCCCTAGTAGGGGTGCGTTGAAGAAGCCACCGAACACTGTTTCTCTCTCACATCAACATTTCTCTCCCTCTCTTCCTTCCTTCCCTTTTCTTTAAAAATAAATAGCCCTGGCTGGTGTGGCTCAGGGGACTGAGCGAGCACCAGCCTGCTGATTGAAATGTCAACAGTCCGATTCCCAGTCAGGACGTGTGCCTGCGTTGTGGGGCCCTGTCCCCAGTTGGAGGCATGCAAGAGGCAGCTGATTGATGTTTCTCTAGCACATCGATGTTTCTCTCTCTCTCTCTTTCTCCTGCCTTTCCTCTCTCTCTAAAAATAAATAAATTCAATAAAAATAAAAAATACAATCTTTTAAAAAATATTATCAACATGATCCTATCTTCTACATATTTATTTTGATAACCTAACTTTAGTTTCTAAAACTAAAATAATTAAGTGTTTCTACATTTATTTACTCCTTATAATAGTGAGGGACAGTGACAAATATGTGCATTCTCCTGAATTATCTTTACTTTTGACATTTCTGTTTATTTCTATTAAATTCCGCTTTCATGTTAGGTATATTATATTTGTTTAATTTATATGGTGCTAAAAAAGCTTTAAGGATACAACATTGCAAAATATATTGTCAATTTTGTAAGGCTTTTAGATAATGAAATCTTATTAAGATAAAATTTTCATTGGTTCTGTCTCAATTAACTTAGGCTAGAAAAATAAATTGCAAATGCCTTACATAAACTAACTATAATTATAAAACTGGTAATCATTATTCTCCTCCCTGTATTATTACCTACAACTATGCTTTTAAAATGATAAATCTGCAAAACAAAGACAACAGTCAAATTATTCATAAAACAACCTTCACACAGGGATAAACTGAAAAAAACAAAAAACAAAAAACAAAAAACATTCTTGCTTTTTGTCATTGAAGTCATTCCTCTAAAACAAAGATGTCAGGTAAGTTATTACAATTTCATAGTCCTGCCCTTGCTTTCTTTGTCGCTAATCACATGCATTAACTGTCTGTCTCTCTTCATAGTTCTTCACTCTAGAAACGAATGAGATGCTACACTGGACATTGGGAGGTCACGACTGGAGCAAATGAGAAGAAAAGTGATGCAAGCGTGATGCTGATTACATGATGGCCCAGATAACTTCAAGCCACCCTCTGCAAAAGCCTCAAACTGTATCTTCCGATAAAATATGGATATTTTCTGAATAATTTTAAAGTAGTTCTGGATTTCTGTTCAGAGCTTTCGTAATAGAAGACCTGAAGCCAAACTAGGGCCTAACATTGTAAAGCAGGGGCAGAAGAAGCTGAGAAGTATTCTCCACCTGTTTTCCTGACTTCCGAATGCTCCACCAGACCCAGCGACTCATTTTCTGAGATCTTTATTTGGAAGCTTTTACATGTGGCATTTGAGAAAAGACTTAAGATTGGTAATACTAATGTGAATGGAGATAACAATTAAGTTCAATACATTAAATGCAATAGAAAAAATATGTTTATTAGGTACGAGAAATTTGTTAGATTCTAAGGATTCAAACAAAATGCAATAAACTTGCCTTCATATATTTCAAAGTCTACTTGTGAATTTGTATTACTTGTATTAATATAAAGAAATTAAACAAAGAAAGTGAGAATTCCTTACAGTCATGGAGAAATGGGGGTAGTTTAATTTGGGATGAACAAAGAACAGTTCTGATATTCTCATGTGTAGCAGAACTATGAACACAGTGGTCTTCAGTTAATTGGATATCCAAGGGTAACTCTGTTTCAAGGAGGACACAGTGAACTATATACAGTGGAATGGCAGTGGGATGATGGCAGGAATGGGGACAAGAAAGGACACATAGACAATTTGCTCATTGCTTCTTGCCCAGACTCCTCTACTCATCTCCAACACTGCGCTCTGATTTTCCTTCAACTCTGAACTCGATGTTTCTATAGCACTATGTGTTAAAGATACACACACACACACACACACACACACACACACAGTCTGTCTGGAAAAAGTCCAGCCATTGTTAATATAAGAAGAACAGTTTGCGTGACATCAATGTAATCTGGCAGCCAAGGACAGTGGACTAGAATGTGCATGCATGAACAATGACAACTTCACTGTACTAGTCAGTGGGGGCGGTAGAGGCCATTGAGTGAGCATGCGTACTGTGTGACTGTCACGTTCAAAATGGCTAAGTGAGTACAGCAACAAATCTTCATCAAACTTTGCCTTAAGCTAACATTCTTCCTTGGGATGATTCAGAAGGCCGCATCTGTGGGCAGCTGGTAATTGGCAGCTTCATCATGACAACACCCCCATTCATGTGCCACATCTTGTGCAGAGTTTTTTGACAAAACACCAAATCACGCAGGTGACTCAGCCCCGCTACAGCCCAGATTTGGTACCCTGTGACTTCTGGCTTTTCCCAAAACTAAGATCACCTTTGAAAGGGAAGAGATTTCAGACTGTTGATGAGGTTCAGAAAACACAATTGGGCAGCTGACAGCAATTGGAAGAACTGTGTGAGGTCCCAAGGTGCCTACTGCGAAAGAGACTGAGCTGTCATTGTCCTGTGTACAATGTTTCTTGTTTCTTGTATTTTCTTCAATAAATCTCTCTATTTTTCATAGTGCATGGCTGAATACTTTCTGGACAGACTAGATATATGTATGTGTGTATATATATCCTGCTTTATTATGATTTGTCCCTTTTTTACGGCTAAATGGAGCTTCTTGAACAAAGGGTTTGGGTATAGGTGGTGGTGAGGGTGTGTGTGTGTGTATGTGTGTGTGTGTGTTAATAAACTTACTTTAGAATAGTTTTAGATTTACAGGAAAGTTGTAAAGATAGTGCAAAGAGTTTCCACATACCCACAACACTCAGTTTACCCTATTATTAATAGCTTACATTAATATAGTACATTTGTCACAGTCAATAAACCTATATTAATACATTATTAATGTTTAAAGCTCATATTTTATTCAGATTTCTTTAGTTTTTACCCTAATATCCCTTTACTGTTCCAGGATTCCACCCAGGATACATAGCATTTAGGAAACTTTTTTTTTTTTTTTTAATTCTTAAATCTTTAGCATGATGTTCTGTACCTAAAGCTTTGAAGAAGCTCTTCAATCAGAATAAGTGAATGACTAAATGAACAAATATGGGTTAAAAAGATACAGATGCTTCCAAATCCCTGAAGCAAAAGATCAGGATATATAACAAAGGAATGAAGTGCACCTTATTTCACTAGTCCAAGAAAACTTTTCATTGAGAGATAAAGGAATTCTGAAACGTTACAAAATGTAATTTCAGTCAATCAGTATTAGATGTTTTTTCACCTGAACTCAATGAAAGCATAATGCATCACACTTTACATCATTAATCATTAAAAACATTTAATTTATATACTGTTATCAAAAATTCTATATAAAATTCTTAGCTATAGCCATGGCTGGTGTGGCTCAGTGGATTGAATGCCAATCCCTGAACCAAAGGGTCACTAGTTCGATTCCCAGTCAGGGCACACACCTGGGTTGTGGGCCAGGTCCCCAGTAAGGGGCGCATGAGAGAAAACCACACATTAATGTTTCCCTCTCTTTCCGCTCCCTTCCTCGTCTCTATAAAAATAAGTAAATAAAATCTTTTTTAAAAAAATCTTATCTACTATAAAAATAATAGAAATAGAATAATATAATAGTTAGATATTTATGAATTTAAGTATATTTAGCAAGACCAAGGCTGTCATTTTGCAATTCGAATGTTACATCCTTAACCTGGGTGATACAACTAAAGGGGAAAAAATGAAAAAGGTAATATGAAAGTGAAGCTCCTTTGTAGCATCATTCCAGACACTTACCCCCAGGTTTCTCTTGCTGAAATGTGCGTTAAGAATCACCATCAGGGCTTGTAAAAACACAGCCCCAGGATCACTGATGCAGTAGGCCTGATTTAATAGCTCCCAGGAGAGGCTGACGCTGCCAGTCCTGGCCACTTTGTACAGTGCTAGTTTAACCCCAGCTTCTATCGCCTCTCTAGTTTGAAGAGGAGCAGAAAAAAAATCATAAACAACATCATCTCCTCTGCAATTAAATTCTACTAAGCCTTCCCGGAGGTGAATAATATAGTACCGACCCTACCTCTTAAAAAATAAAATAAGCCTGTATAATTTTATAATTTTGACCTGATGTGTAAGGCAATAACAACAAAAACAACAAAACATTTTCTTTAGTTTTTTATTAAGAAGATACTAAATACCCAGCCTTCAATTACAGTCTTTAGGAATGGTCTGAATAAATCATTTTATTCTATCCCCAAAGATCTTACCCAAACAATAATCCTTGCCCTCGAAGTTCTTAAAATATATTTAAAAACATACATAGAAATTAGAGAACAGTATAAGCCAACACAACACAATGTCATACATCTCCATAGTACAGTTAAATTTTCTACAAGAAGCACATTAGATAGAAAGCCAGTATTCATTCATTAGCCCCTGAAGTTCAATGATTTAGCAAGAAAAATACAGCATAAAATAGGACACGCTGTAGATTAAAACCCAGAATTGTAAAATTGTATGCCCATACTCTTTCCACTAGATCATGCTAATAAAATTTGCAGAAGTGTTTTGGAGAATTAGCCTCACTGGGAGGTCTGGTAAGGAGAGGCAAAGAATTGAAAGGATCTCAGAAAGCACATAGTCCATAATAAACTTTTTGACTCGGGGTTCGGAAAAAAGCAATCAGTGGGCATAAATAGCTACACTGCAGTGCTGTCAGCCTCTTTGACTTTAGTTCCGCAGTGTATCTTGAGCTTTGAATTTAAAGCCCTCCTCAGTTCCCATTATTGCCTGGGAGGGAACTGGTAGGAAGGAAAGAGACAGTGTCCCCAGATGACCTCTATTTCCTTCCTCTTTTATTCCCACTTTCTTTGCTGCTGTTCTTTTCTGGTTCTGAAATTGGTCCAAACACCTAAAATCACCAGTGTAACTTATCCTTCAGGATGCTGCTCCTTTGCTCTCTGCTGCGAATAAAAACCCCTCCTCATTCTGGTTTCAATGAATTAAAACTCAAAACTCAGAGAAACAAACCAAAGCTGCATAGAAATAGGTTGATGTAAATAATGTTCTAATTTAACTCAAGTTTAGCCACAGCGTGGGCGGCAGAGAGCGCTCTCTCCTATTCAGTACCCTCCTTCCTTCCCTCTTCAACTCCCCAGTCCCGTGGTGCCTGGGAGCATCGGCTTTGCACTAGAGACGTATGCTAGGCAAAGAGGACAAGTTCCAGGTAGATTGTCAGTTATTTATTTTAATATTTCATTCCCTGAGTCATGAATTGCAACACACTTTGAATGCTTAATGAGTGCAATTAAATTTTAAAAAAAATTAACCACCGCCTTTTCTATTCATTGAATTAGACAACACAAATGAAATATCACGGGTAAACTGAACACCAATAAATACATAGCATTCAGTAACAATATCTTTTCCTTCCACATTTGGTTTAAGGTGAGGAAGAAATAAAAACATCTTTCCGGAACAGAAGCAGGGGAGGAGGAAAAGAGAGGAAGAGGCGCAGGGACACCACGGGTGGGTAGTGAAAGGATGAGATGATGAGGACCAAATAAAGGGCTTGTGGTCGTCACCCAGGAGCGCCACGTGCACCGAAAAGTGGACTGTCAGGGGTCGGAGACGGGCGCTGAATAGGTGGAGCACCGAGGTTTTTTAAAAGGGCAGTGAAAACATTCTGTATGATAGTATCAGAATGGGTACATGTCATCACACATTTGTTCAAACCTGGAGAATGGACACCACCAAAAGTCAACCCTGAGATAAACGATGGACTTTGGGTGATTAAGATGGAGCTTCATCCATGTAACCCAGGCACGGCTTTGGTGGAGGCTGTTGATAACAGAGAGGCTATGCATGTGTGAGGACAGAGGTATTAGAGAAATCTCTGTTCCTTCCTCTTAATTTTGCTAGAAACCTAAAACTTCTCAAAGAAATAACGTCTTTAAAAATGGGGAGTAGGGGAGTAGATTTAAAAGCAACCACAACAAAAGAACACAGATTACAGCTGAGAGCATACAGCCGGTGTGTTGGGAGCACGTCTGGAGGCCCCAGCTGCCTCACAACAATGGCCACTGAGGGACGCGGAGGTGAATAGGCAGAGAAAGCCCTAGCCTTTCTCCTAATGTGTGTTTTACCGAAGGAGCCATAAATAGCTGTTCAGGATTCCTTAGTTTCCTTGGTGCTCCTCACCCCACCCTCATCGGACTTTCCTTTAAAAACACTGCCTTAAATCATTTTGTTTTAGTCATATACTCATTTAATAGCATTTACTGAACACCTACTAAGTGTCAGGAATGGTGCTCCACACCAGACATCTTACCTGTTTGTCCAGGGTCAGGTAGAATAGAAAGCATTCTTTCACTTTCAAAGCAAACAATACATGCTGGGCTGATCCCTGTTTGTAGGACACTATTTAGTTTAACCTTTAACAGTGTAGTCTGGCCTTAGTGGTATTAGTTCTTTTGTGCTTCACAAGGCTGGGTCTACAATTACCTTTGTTAGTAACTCGTTTACTTTGTGGCTTAGGTCTGCTGTCTCCAAGGCTCCATCAGGCAAAGTTCCGACTTTAAATTATCAACAAAATTCTACAGTAACCTACAAACGTGAGAGACGCCAATATCTCATGTTCTTTCTAGTCATTTATCCCAACAGGAGCTGGATTCGTAAAAGAAAACTCTTTGCTTTCAAGTAAAAAACTGATGATTAAGGATCATCCCTTGTTTTAAGTTATAAATTAATAATTAACTCATGACGGCTTTTAGGATAAAAAAGGAAAGGAGGGTAGGCTAATTCTCTCTGAATCTCTTCTGATTTATTGAAGAACTTATAAAAAGCTTCCTAAGGGTAAAATTTTTGCCACATTAATTTGTATTATCTCATGTAATCCTTTGAGGGTACTGCAAGTTATACATTACCCCATTTTAAAGATGAGAAAGTTATACTCAGAAAAGATAAGTAAATTGTTCAGGTCATGCAGCCAGAAGCAAGATTCACGTTAGGTGTGACTCACCCAAAGTCTAGAAAACGGCAGTGTTTTGTACGTAACCTGGGCCTACACTCCTTTGCTGCGTGTACTGTGCCAAGGCTGTGAGCTAAATCCTTGAGAGAGAGCAGCGAGAGCTGAGAGTTTAGTTACCAGGGATAGAAGTGGAAATACATTTCCAAAGCTCAGAAATCAGGCAAATCATGGATTTCTCTCTTTTTTTTTTTTCCATACTAGTAGTAGAGGCAAGATTACCAAGAAAATGGGCCATATGGGTGGGAATATCTTTATAGTGGCAGCCATTACCACTACAGCTGAAAACTTCCCGAGTCATCAATTGCCTGGTCCACCACCAGGGCCACGTACATATGAAATCAAGTTATCAGTTCCACAGACATTTCCATTCTTGAAATCACCACATTCTTTGACATAAAATGTTCTGTCAATATCACAGACTATAACAATTGGTTCAAATGGGGTATTAACACGTCCTTTTCACTCACAGTCCAGAAAATCCTGCTTATAAAATATCCAGTCTTGTCATTACTATAATTATCATGAACATAACAAAATAATGCTTGCTTAAATTAAGTGTAAGAAATAACTGATGGCTTTGATAATTTCTCTTATGCTTCAAACGGTACTTAAAACCACACTGTGAAAAAAAATTAAAATAATCACTATCCTTTGTATAATTTATATAATATTCCAAATGTCAGATGTTGTGCTAAAGACTGCTAACAACATTGGGCCCTGTCTAATGAAACCAAGAACATAATTTAAATCTTCACTCTGCACCTTTTTAGGAAATGTTTAAGTGGTATAATTTCAGTTACGTTTTGTTTTAATTTCTTTGAGAATGACCTTACAAAGCCACTTCAATACTGCAGTGGCTCTGTATGATGGGGCATGCATGCATGCATGCATAGTCCCATTTCTGGATTCCTGCAGACTAAATTCCTCTGCTAAACCACAGACTAGTTTTACACACAAAGATAAAGGAGAAGTCTTTGTAGGCTCTCCCACTAAGAACTCCCAATGATGAGTCCAGCAGATAACTGATGAAATAAAACGGGCTCAGCTGATATTCACAACAGTTTTCACCAGCAATGACCAATTTAATGTCCGATGCCTTATTATGTGGTCGTGGAACTGAGGCCACCGAGTGATCTCATCCCAGACAGTAAGAAGAGGCCCCCTCAGTTAAATGCTCTTAGACTAAATAACAAATCTAACATAGACAGCAAAATAATAGGACAATGCAAATTTTTGAAAGAATACTTCATTGTAACAAAACGACCATTACATATATGGATTAGTCAAGAAAGTATTGGTTCTTTATTGAGTATGGAACAGTGTCCTCGCAAAATTTTTAAGAAATTATTTTATACAGTTAATTTATTTTTCTGTCCAAAATTGTCCTGTTCATTTATTTACCAATTTCACTTACTGCTTTTCTTAACTCTGACCTCCCCTCACCTTATTTCCATACTAAAGGATAACTGTGTTTCCAGTGTAATACTCAACGTTTAGATACGAACTAAAGAGTTCATAGAGCCATTCAGGGGCTTTTGGATATCCAGATACACTTCTGTGATGCACAGGCACTATTTGTCTGTAATAATTATAAAAATACAAAGAATAGCACTATCCAAAATCCTTACACAGACATCTTCTATAGGTATATTCTGTGTAAATCAAACTCAACAAAACATTGTAATTCCTTTCATCTCATCCAGTGGCTTAAAAAAATACACACACACACACACACACACACACACACACAGTTTCCCTTACTTAATTCTAAGTGATTCAATGATTCCCCCTAATGAGATCTGGGTATGATGGTTTATATTTACTTCTGGGTCCTATTTTAATTACTTTCTTTATAAGTGATGCCTCATGACCAGTTTTTATTTATTAACCACACAGGGATGTGTGACGAATGTCACAATTGATGATACCTAGTTACTGCTGAAAAAACAAAGCTATGAGCCGGGTCAGGAAAAACTGGCTTGCTCACTGCCTCTTTTTTACCTGCCCTAGATATCAAATAAATGCTACAGCCTCCAAGATGATCATTCAAAAATGCTCTTCTAAAGTTCTGTCTCTTTTTTTTTTTCATGTATATAAATGGAAAAAAAATTAAATGTAACATGTAAAGCAAATATGTGTAATAAATGAATATATGCACATTTTTATAACAAAAAATATTGACTGTGAATTTTGGGAAACACACAGGTGACATAATCATGTTCTAAATTATTATAAGAGTAAAAGGTATGGAAAATTGGATTTGGAGTGCATGAAATCTATCAAGATAAACCACGATTTTATGCTCATTAGGACCAACTTCTTCTGTCTTCGATAGCACTTATTGATATCCAAACTCATGCCGTCCCAAAGGTTTTTCTCTTTAGGACACATTTCCTTTCAACCTCAGTTTATAGCAATCTTCAGGAAACATTAATAAGGTAATTTTTAGGTTAGAAAATGCTTTCCCAGATATTGTTGCTCCATTTGATTCTCTCAAAAACCCAGTAAGATAGAGAAAGCACCATTATGATCCCTATTTTCAACTTAGGGAAACTGAAGCACAATTACCAATAGTTTAGAAGGGGTGTCAAACTCATTTTCACCAGGGGTCACATCAACCTCGCCGTTGCCTTCAAAGGGCCGAATGCAATCTTAGGACTGTATACATGTAACTACTGCTTAACTAGGGGCAAAGAGCTGGACGCTGTCACTGGGTAGAAACAAGGTGCCGGGCTGGATAAAACAAGGTGGAGGGCCGATTTGGCCCATAGACCTGGGGTTTACCACCTATGGTTTAAGGGGAAGGACTTCAGCCATGGACACCTCTGACTACAGATTCCGAGCTCTCTGAACCATGACAAATCTCTACTCCACTTTCTGTATGTATGGATATATATTTGATGCTCAAATCTACATTTGTAATGCCAATATATTTTAGAAATGATCTCCTGCCATATCCATGCCTTTATTTAGCTACCTTTTCACCGAACATCCTCTGCTTAAGCAGCCATTGTCCCTTGGCCTCTGCGACTGTGTTGTTCCTTATTGGAACTTTGAACACCTACCCCATCTGCCAAGCTCCCTTGACTGAATTTCTGGGGCTTTCCATGAGCATTGGGATTTCTTATATGACATACAGCTTTGCTCCTTTGTTGTTTTCTTCTTTGAGCTCCATTATCAGAAAGGTTATTTGTGTTTTCCCTGAGCCCTCATTAATGCAGGATGATGAAAGATAAGGTGGGAACAGACATCAACAGAGGGAAGTGGCTGAATCCACCAGGACTCTCCCTTATTCCCTCTTTCCTTCGCTTTTGTCATGAGGACTATAGTTATTTTTCAAGGAATTCTTGGAGTAGGGTATTCTAAATTTGAATTAATCACATGAATATTAACCTCTTTAGGGTATTTGCTATAAAGTTAGCTATATTCTTAAATATCCATCAACTTTTGAATACTTGCCTGATATAGTTAATCTCAACTCACATCTTTACTGAAAATTCTTAGAGTAGGACAAAAATCTTGCCATTTTAATTCCTGCCAGGTCTTTATTCGTTAACCCCACTTGTTTTATACCTATAAAATACATTAAAAGATATGTATCGCCCCAACAAGAGTAAATATCTCATTTTTCAATCAATTAGTCTTTTACTGTGTTAGCATATTTGTTTAAGATGGAGTGGAAGGAAAATTCAGAAAGAAGAGGGAGGAATTCAGCTTCATCCCACTGCGGAAAGTAAGGCAGAAGATGCTCCATATCTGACAGCAACTTTCTGCCTTGTCTCCCTCCTTCTCTGCCTTTTCTTCTTTTTAGTCCTAATGGTCTCTCCCCAAGCTGTGTTTTAGAACACGCCACTTTCAAAGATACAGATGGATGGAAAAGAGAGAAAAAGAGAATTGTTGGATTGTTTTTTCCCCTGTACAAATTTTCATATAATTTAATTTAAGCTTTGTATATGACTCTTTGGGAAGAGACCTAGGCCTGTGGTCTGAAAAGTCATCTTGATAATGGAGGATAGAAGAAAAATGCTTGTCCTTCTCCCATATGGCATAGAGCGCAGCTATGAAATGAATGCTCAGATTAATGCAGTCGGCCACCTTCAGGGAGGTGGGGTCAGGCACCAGTGCAGAGGTGCTACATTGCTTAACCTAGTGCCTCCTGTTTTGAAGGATCAAGCACTTGTTTATAATGACCTAAGTCACCAACTGTGAGATTTTACCATTTCTGATATCATTTAAGATAGCAAAAGAGATTATACCCAGAAATACCATACCCATAGTTTTTAGATATCTCTAAATGTACATTGAATTCCAAAAGGTAGAGCGGTAACTGTGCTCTTCATATTTCATTGATGAGACTGCATATTCCTGCTCTGACAGTCCATGGCTTTCCCTTCCAGGAGGCATTTGCGATGTTGGGTTGCATCTAAGTGTAATCTCTTAGCTGACTTTGCTAACTAAACTGCACAAGTGAGAACATTCTATTTTCAGGTAATTCTATACTGTCTTTGTATAAAAAACACAATATTGCACATTCTCAGTGCCATTAAAGCCAAAGGAAAATTTTGTGGGAGTTTTCAGTCTAGTGCACATACAGATACTAGCATTTGTACTTCCACACCATTTAACACAATTCATAAAATCAGTTACAGTTATCCCTTTAATTAAGAGAGATTTAGTGATGGTGAACCTGATAACTATAATAGTATGCATAGCATTTAGTTGTATTAGAGAATTTTGGTATACTCTGACTAAATTATAAACCCTCTAATGAAATATTAAAATGAGATTATCTTTGAAAACATATTGATATTGATCTATCAGAAAACAAGAACCCTAATAATGAGGTATAAAAGGTTAATTCTGGGCATAACGGAATGGTATCTTGCCAAAACTGACAGCTTATGTATCCACTTGTAGACATAAGAAAAACAACCCATTTATGATGTTTTTTTCCTGACATCCTTATTTGTTCATATTCCATCATGTCAAATTTCTACATTTTGATATATTTGATCATTACCTCTCAGAAATATTCATTTTGATACATACCATGATACATCTTTCCAAATCAAATGATGTCTATTAATGCTAAGTGCTATATTTTGAAAGTTTACATATTTAGTGCCAATATGTTTCTTAAATTCATATTACCTACTGGAGAGTATTATAGGAAATCTATTTAAACTACAAAAAAATCCAGATTTTAGCTATTCTAAAAATGGGGATTTCTGGAGTTAAAATTAACTGTTGATTGTCCAATAAAAAGACAAAAAGATCAACCATATCATTTAAAACTGAGACAGGTCTTAGTTTTTGTCTCTCCTACTGATAAACATCACACCTATGTTTTAAAAATATAAACTTCTGTTCATTCTACAGTGGGGGGCAATTTGAAAGCTTACACAATTGAAACATGGCTCTTATGTAATTTCTGTTGTTGCATCTGTTATCTGTCTGAATGTATAGTAATAATAAACATTTCTTTCCTGAAAATTTATTCCAAATTTCTTTTAAATAAGCAAAGTTACTTTCTCAGAGTATGAGTTTCATTTGTTGCTTGTTCGTTCACCAAACCTATTCATGACTGGCTTTTACTGATCCTGATGCAAAAGCTATCTTTTGATCATTTATTTATGACTAAAAGCTGCTTTAAAAGACATAGTTGCAGAACTAAATATTTAAGTACTCTGATAGATCAGCAGGTAAGCAATATGAATTTATACTAAAAAATTAATGCAAATGAGAATCTAATATTTTAATATATATATATCAGTTTACAAAAATTGCTAATAAACTATTTTTTGCCACATGTAAAAAACTGTAATAATTAATTCAACAAGAAATCTGATTTATTTCAGACGTTAGTCATTTTAATTACATGATTAGCACTTTGTTATCATGAGTAAGGACTCATTTTGTTTGTCAGGAATTTTCTTTTTCCCCCCTCACCCCCATTATGGACAACACAAAACAACAAAACAATTGCACCTCTACTTCTAAAGTCCTTCCCAGACTTTAAGTCCTTCCCTTGCTTCGCATAAATTGGTATTCAAATGCCAACTGGTAACTCGGTCTGTACTCAGCCCCTCAAGGCTATTAACAACCTGATTTCTACCCTCTTCTGTTGTGTCTGCTAATGAGTGAACTTCTCACTAGTAAAACCCAACATTTACAAGATAAAAATAATATCTGTAAGTTGGCACGTGATTTTGCACTACCTTCAGCTCTGCTAGATGACATGTTAATCAGAGGTACTTAGAATCTTAAGTCAGTATTGCAATAATTTTTCAGGTGCATTTTAAGGGTCTGTGAAGACCAAAGATCTATGTTGAATGACTTTATTTATTTATTTATTTATTTATTTATTTATTTATTTATTTATTTTTAACAAAAGGAGCTGAAAAGGTGACCTACCTTTATGTGTCAGGCGTAACCGGGGGTGAGTGGTACCAGCTGTGTGACCTCCCGTCCAGAGCTCCAGCAAGTAGCCCCACAGGAGCCAGGTGAGAACGTATCCCGCGGATGCCATCCTGCCGCTCCCGGTGCAAGCCCTCCGATCCTGAATTTAAGGCGGGTTTGAGTTTTACTTAGGACTCCCCTCCAGGGGCAGCGTGGGAGAGGCTTTGTGAGAAATCGAACGCGTTGTCATCAGAGAGCACAGTTCCAACGTGCCATTTGTCAGGCGGTATTTAGATATGCAAAACCTTTCTTTCCCCCCCGGACAGTTGTTTAGGAGCCGGGAGCAAGAGGACATTCCAAGGAGTGAGTCTTCAGAGCCATGTCCTGCACTCTCTTCGGTAACTACGCCGGTAGGCTCAAGAAGAAACTGTATTTCTTAGTCACTTCTGCAAGCGATTCATTCAGGAAAAAGCCCCCCGAGCACACGCACTGCCTTCCGATCGCTCAGCTCTGCTCCTCTGGCTCCGTGAAGCCTCTCAGTCAGCCTCCTGCACTGACTTGCCAAGCAGCTAGTTTTAATTCACCTTTCACCTTGCTAATTAAAAACAAGAAGTGCCTTTCCCTCCAGGAGTTGCAGGATCCACCCTGCAGGGAGGGATGCCGTTCTGACAGCGAGCTGTGTTTACAGGGAAAGTTCAGGCAGGGTTGAGCAGCGTACTTGCTGTTTCTAGGAAGTGTTTCTGGTGCACGTGCCCTGCTCCCACCTCCCCCTCCCGGTTTTAAGGCCGCGTCACTCAGCGGCAGGAGGACCGTCGGCGCAGTTGTGATGGGAAAGGGGCAATCGGGAGCGAGAATGGTGTATATAATAGGCAGATTATTTAAGAACATCTAACAAATAAGGATGTTGTAGCACGGAGGGGGGTTAAATGCTCAGTCACCAAGAATAACCCTTAAGTAAATATTAATTCATTTTAAACCATCAATTTGTCACCATTTAGTACCCAAATCGATTTTTTTAGCGTTTCCACTGAATTTTTTTCACAGTTATGGTTCTTCATATTGATTATATCTTACAAATGGTATTTTTAACTCTTGAAGAGAACTGTATCTCAAGAGCCTGAAAAAAAATGTTACTTGTTTCGTAGATGTGGTAGAACTGACAAATGGTGTTGCTGAGGCAGATCTTCAAATCAGTTAAAAGCAGATCATACATTTTATCTCAAATTTAAGACTAACTAAATTTTCAAGTAATTTTCTCCTATGTAAGATAACTAAGGTAAAGCTCAGATTTTCTATCCAACAGACCCCAGGAAAGCATGCATTAGAAAACTCAGAATGTGAAATACTTTAGGTTCAACTCCTATGCACTTTCAGAGTTTATTTTTCTAGACACTACTTTGTGTAAATAAGCTTAACACAATAGGTCAACTTTACAATCCACTTTCAATCAATCTCAAAAACTAAACCAAACACTCTGTAGCTGTTGGCATGGAAATGAACAGTATTATTTTAAGATATCAATGAACTTGAATAGGTTTTTGATAGTTGAGAGTTAAATGGTAAACAAATGTTGACTCTGATAAAATGTTTTCTTATTCAGTATTTTTAAATGATGATGATTAAGGACACTTTTTGAGAGAGATGTTTTTTAAATCATGTAATTATTACAAAGAGATAATACAGGTTACCCTGATATTTTGCATTGTACATATATATAAACAAATGTAGAACTAAGCATTCTCTACCCATTTTCTAGGCATAACATATGCTATTACAAGCAGAGTATATTTAGCAAAATGTAAATGTCACTGGATATTATAAATAATTAGATTTCCAAGGTCTAAAAAAGGTAACAAATGCTAAATATTATTTAACAGTAAATTGACATGAAGTATTTAGAGACTTTTAACCTGGGGTGGTCTCTGTAGGCACTTGCATATTTTAAAAACCAGTCTGATGAGCTACAGAGCTAAAAGTTGTTGTAAATGTGATATATTGTACCTTTGGAATCCTTTTTCACTTTCTTCCAGAAATGAAGTAACTAGAAAGTAAATAGCAGCTTTTACATGTATTATGTAATGGTAGGAGTCTGGAAAAGTAAATATAACATTTATTACAAATATATGGCTACTCTCATACACCTAAAATTCTACCTAAGATTACATAGTACATGTCCTAAACCAGTTATGTAACTGAGACAGTGTAAGATGTATCCAATTTTTTTTCAAGAATGTATTTATTTATTTTTAGAGAGAGGGGAAGGAGAAAGAGAGGGAGAGAAAGAGCAATGTATGGTTGCCCCTTACATGGCCCTCACTGGGGACCCGGCCTGCAACCCAGGCGTGTGCCCTGACTGGGAATCGAACCAGGACCGCTTGGTTCCCAGCCCCCACTCAATCCACTGAGCTACACCAGCCAGGCAAGATGTATCCAATTTCATTAGGATATCAAACACACACCAGTAAATATCAATGTGGGAATAAATGTTATGAATAGTAGTTACATACACACAAGCTACATTCTGAGATTCACCTTTAGTTTTACATATTATCCTTCATATTAGGAGAGTAAGACGTGTCACACGCCACAGTAATGAGTTTCTTTGGTTTTCTCAAAATGCTCTTTGGTTTGTCCTCTGTCATCAATGCCATTGCATATTCCCTTTACTCCTTTCTTTATCCTCTACTTTTCTCTCTAGCCTACATTAAACATGCAGGTGATGCCCCCAAAATTACTGTTGAAAAAAAAAACCTAAACATCCAGAACTACCCATGTGGCTTTAGCCACAGGCAATAGAATGAAGAGTCTTTGACACAAAATCTGTCATTCACATCATGAAATAAAACTAGAACCTTCAGAAGTAGGGTAATCATATAACTTGTCATTCAAACAAGACATTTGTGAGAGTAAAAGAGCCTTCTATTTGTAATTATGTGAAAACTAAGAGCATTATGAACAAATCAGGATATCAAAATCATCTTTCTTGGGAGAGATTTCTAGGTATCATTGGAAAACAAGGAAATGAAAAAAAAAAAAAACAACAAAACTGACTTGCCACCAACAGAGAGTGAAGAGCTTTAGTGAACAGAAGAGCTTCGGGACCAGCAACAATACTTGTTGATATTATAATATTTGATTTGAGAAGAGCTAGACTACCAGTTTGAATACATTAGATAACATTAAAAAAAAAAGAAAGAAAGAAAGAAAGAAAAATTGGTCAGATGGGAAATGGCAATTCTGAAGGTATTGCCTGGCAGGTCAAATATCTTATTCCAAAACCATTTATTGCTAGAGTCACAACATTGTATGGAGAACAACTCAGTGTGGAAGTGAGAAAAAAAAGGGAAACTGAGTATGCCTCAGGAGCTCCAGGCTCTCCCGTGGTGGCTTCTGCCACTAGTTCTCCAACCGTAACAGCTACTGGCCTCTGCAGGAACGCCGCCCAGCCTGTGGTCCCGGACTCTATGGGCCGCATCCTGTGGGGTACATTTGAAAGGGCAGGTTCCTGTGCCCCACCCGATGGTCCCAAATTGCCAAATTGTATGTGCCAAAGTTTGAGTTTTACTGTGATTCCTTTAGGTCAGTGTTATTCAACCATTAAACATCTGTTCATCATGTTCATAATTTTTATCATAATAGCATAATATCTGCAATTAAAATTTAACTTAACTAAAATACACCATTCTCTCCTAGGCTTGATGTCCTACTTATATTTTTCAAATAAACTTGAAAAACAGCAAAAATTGTAAAAGTTTATCTATGTATCACTTAAAATCGTATTACATACTGTGGGAGACAGTGCTAATGGCTTCAAGAATATTCATTCATTTTTTCCTTCCTACCAGAAAGATGGGAGAGAGAGATGATATAGATTAGATAGATGATAGATATAGATATAGATGATAGAGATACAGATAGAGATGATAGAGACAGAGATAGAGATATCTGGGAAACTACTTCCTCTGGGCAGTTTGACTAATTTTGACCATATTAATAAAAGCAAAAGTGATGTGTGTCATATTTGGTCTGAGGCAGTAAAATACTTCTAAGTAATTCTTCTGTCTCTTTCGAGTTTTTTCTACAGTGAAAGAGGTAGTCCCATGTTGAATGCATACATTTTACCTACTATGCTTTAGGAAACGTGCTCTTGGACACACATATAGCATGACAAGTCACTAATACTGTATTTCTCCCTATCTGTCACTAAAACTACTTCAGCAGAAGTGACTGCAACAGCCAGCAAGAGATGTGAATACTTGGGGAGCAAGTAAAAGATAAAGTGATTCTCTATGTCATTTTTAGAATGGGATGGGATATACCTTTGAGGTTTCAAGTTGAACAATATACCCAAAAATGATGTGAGCAGTATTAATAGGAGAAGATGTAGGTTATAGCACTACATCTCAATAGCATTATGATTAACACCATTCATAGACCAAAGTTTCACAATAGCAATGATGATAAACTTTATCTACAGTGGCCATGGCATTACAGGTTCACTAATCCTCCTTCTTCTCCTTCTAGCCCTGCAGCATCTCAAATGTCCCCGCATCAGCAGCTGTTACTGCTGGGGCCACCATCACTGCTGCTAGGTTTTGCAGGCAAGACTGCTGATGTGTTTATGGGTCAGTCAGTTCAGATGCCTTTTATCACAGAATCTGTGATGGTTCCAGAAGTCTGGATTGGACCTTTCCCACACTCACTGATTCAGGAAGATGAAGATAAATAGACAACTGAATCACTCCTGATGTGTGTGGGGTATGGCATCCTGTCGATCAGTATCATCCAAGATCCAGTCCAGTGGCCTGTCTGAGAGAGATCTGGCTGATGCCTTTGTGACATCATCATTTACATAACTAACAATTCAATAAATTTCACTTTTATTCTTTTCATTTTGACCATTTATTCATTAAATTTGAGCAAAAATTACACTGTATAAAATTTCAAATTCTTTGTTTCTGACTTGCACTAGGTTTATTCTCATTTTCTTTTTGATCCCTGATAATAAAGAATAGCACAGAAAGCATTTTGAGCATTTAATGCCAAGTGTTAGCTTTAATTGATTCTGATCAAAGAGTAGTGATTGTTCTTGGGCTCTTTCTATGGAAAAATGAAATTGGTATGTGTGACATTGACACTGAAAATCCTTAAATTTGTCAGTCCTGAGAGGTTTCTCTATAGTCTTCCTTATGGGTTATAGAGAATTCCTAAAAAGAGAGAGAGCTCCAATCAGCAGCTTTAAAAAAATGTCGCAGAAACCTCCATCACACGTTGTTTTTCGGGTCTGTTGTATTACATATTTGCATGTTATTGGTACCACCAATGGTGATTCGTTTGTAATACATGACCAGTGTTCTCAAAACCTAACAGAATAGCCCTGGCTGGTGTAGCTCAGTGGATTGAGTGTGGGCTGGGAACCAGAGGGTCCCAGTTCGATTCCCAGTCAGGGCACATGCCTGGGTTGCAGGCCAGGTCCCCAGTGAGGGCCACGTGAGAGGCAACCATACATTGTTGTTTCTCTCCCTCTCTTTCTCCCTCCCTTCCCCTCTCTCTAAAAATAAATAAATAAAATCTTAAAAAAAAAAAAAAAACTAAGAGAATACTTCAAACCGATTCCATTTTAGTGGAGTAAAAATAGCGATTACTGTTCATTTGTTATTTTCTGCACCCTAAGGCCATTAAAGGCACAATTGTACCAAATTCATTTTAATTCAGACAACAACCCTATGCAATAGATACTATTTTTATTGCCACTTATATATAAGAAGAATCTGGAACACAGATGTGAAGTAACTTGAATGAGGGGAAATACTAGTGAGCAACAGAACCACCAGCTTAAACCCAGACTCCAGGACCTGTCTTCAACCATTGCACTTGTCCTGTCACAGAATAGTATTCAGATGAGATTCATGGAGCTGCTTCGAAATTCTTCACTAATAGAAACTTATCTTTAATACATTTTAATAATGAACTGTATACGGTTTTAAAATGAAAACCTTTCAAGACAATCAAAAATCAGTCTCTGTAATTGAATTCACCAGATGAATTCTCCATCCAAAGTTGTGTGAGACGGTTGAGGATACTCTGTTTATCCATTTCAGGTTAAAGACTGTCAGCTGCGTAGATTTTAGTATCTGTTTAATTGACTAGATACTGCGTCTCGTAGGCTATTAGGTTTGATAAGAGTCATCTTAGCTTGGTAATTAGGCACAGCACTGGAGCTAAATGCAGGAGGCAAAATTGTTAAAGAATATATTTCTAAGAGAGCTAAGGAAATAAGTATTTTAAGAAAAAATTATCAGGCAATAATAGCTATTCTCTTATTTGTGGAAATATGTATAAATATATGCATATATGGATACATGCATACACACACAAGCACATTTCTAGTGATGGTTATAAGAGAAGGAAAAGGTTTGCAAAAAAGAATTCAAGGGAAATAAATCACTTACAAATAGTGATGTTAATATTATTTTTTCCAAAAGATTCCAAGATTTTCAAACAATGTTAATACTAATGTATCTAAAATAAAGTCAATATTTTATACTCAAGCCCACTTAAGAAACAGAGTCAATATATGAGACCAATAATAAGTCCTACAAACTAGAGTAGAATAGTTACCCATCCATTGGCTTCTTTAATCTCATTCTAGAATTTAAGACCACATATGTATTTTTTGTCTTCCTGGAAAAAAGTGACCTAATTTGTTGAAGGTCATTTTATGGATTACTTTTTTAAAAAGGAGGGAAGAAAGGGGTGGGGAAAAGAAAGTAAGAAATGATGCAATGTAATTTTTAAAAGTGTTTCTTTATTTCAAGTTGTAAACCCTTGTTGGATTTCTTTATGATCTCCACTGTTGTTTTAGATGCAACAGCTGAAGTCAGACCAGTTGGCATGGAGTGATTTATTTCATGAGTATATTACTGAGTGTATGATATTTGCAAGGCACTTTGTATAGCTTAAGATATTTAGAAACCAAAACGTAGTTTTTTTTTTTCCTGTTAATTATTTGTAACATTTCTTTAGTTGTTCACTTTGTTCTGATGGAAGATGAATGTCCAACGTGTAAGCATTAAGTGGAAAAAAAAACTATTCCATTATGAAAGAAGAAAAGAAAGAACTTAGATAAAGCCAATGCAATTATCTATTAGTGAGTTGGCAAGAAACTAAGCAAAAAAGCCAAATATTTTGCAATATATTATAGTATCTTCAATTGTCATACAGTTGGCAGATGTATATAAAATTTTATATACCATAAAGCTGCCATCAACTCAATGAACATACCTGTTTCACATTAAAATAAATGGAAACAACTTTAAAGTTGTGAAGAATCTGACAGAAAATCAGAATATTCAAAATAAATCATATTTTGGCTATGAAAGTGAATTTTGGAGTTCAAAGGAATCACAGTGACCAAAGAAAAAGCCTGGCAGAAGTCCTGTGAAGACTCTTTCCCCCAGGGACTTCTTTTCCTTAACACCATTCCAAATAACCATCTATGAAAAGAAAGAATATAATACTTAGAAAAAGAGAATGTGACATTGAATCCACTGGTGAGTTCGCAAAGATGAAACAAGAAAACTAAATTCATTATTTCATGTCATCTTTATTTAGCTTTACTTCAATTGCCACACATGATTTGGAAATTTCTTACTGTGCATGAGTCAGATATTTCATAAGGCAGAATTTCAGGTATAGTGCCTTTTTATTTGCATGTATCATTTCATCGATGGGGCTAGTTTTGACGGGCAGTATGAGTGGTTACTTTGCATCACCGGGTAGTTCTGACCTGTTCTGTCCCAGTACATAGCACTAGCACCATGTGGAGGCCGGGACTGGAACTACATGTTTTCCTCTGTAAATGAAACCAGATTACAATACATTCATGTGCAAAATGTGTTTATCACAAAATAAAAGAATGTGCTTTATGCAATAATAATGTGACACCTTGGGTTCTGAGCACAGCTGTTTTACATAGCTGATAGAATGGGTCTTGCCAGTTAAGGGGAAAAGGAGTTAAATGTTCCTTGTAAAACTTTTAAGAATTTGAAGATTTCTGTTCTATAAATCTTTTCTGAACAAAAGGGTTACAGTTTTTAAGAGATAACCATGAATGTGTCAAAAACAAAGATATTTAATAAATAGGAAAATATTTCTTGTGAGAATGTGTTCATTAAAATTTAGCAAACTTAGTTGAAAGCTAATCATCCCTAATTTTATGACTCTTGTGTCTCATACCTAAAGCATCTCAATATTGAGACAATGATATAATTGCATATAAATATGTCCTCTTTATATTATCCCATGTTTTTAATAATATGAACAGAAAATATCAGCTGCTCTAAACCTCAACCTCCCTCCACTGGCTTGTCAAAATAAATAAATAAATAAATAAATAAACAAACAAACAAAAAGAAAACAGTATCTTTCCGCAGAGATCAACAGAAATATTTCACGCTAAAATTTCACTTTGTGTTAGATAAGACTAAGAAATTAGCATGTTTCCAAGGACAAATTATTTTTTGTGCATAGAGCTATATTTAAAATTAATTGCAGGAGAAGTTTAATAAATTGGTTAATAATCTAAAGATAGATCAATTATCATTGTAAGGAAAAGTATAAAAATGGAATTTCATTAAAAACTGTATACTCTGAATGAAATTTTAATAGCTGAACATGAAAAGTTAATTGGTATATTGGATACTTCTAATAAGCTTGATAAGCTTTATCCAGGACTCAGTAAAAAAAAAACAATGTGTGTTGCAAATAAAGTTGGAATCAAATTAAAGATTTTTTGAGTGATGTAAGTTTTAAAATAAAAAGCTTACCAAGTATTTTCAATGAAGCCAGCTTTATAGCATTAAAAACATAACGTATCATCTATTCTTGGTTACCTGATTAAAAATTGCTCTAATTTGCCCTGGCTGGTGTGGCTCAGTAGACTGACCCATCTGTGGAAAGGTTGCTGGTTCAATTCCCGGTCAGGACACATGCCTGGGCTTTGGGCCAGGTCCCCAGTTGGGGGCATGAGAGAGACAACCAATTGCTTTATCTCTTGCACATCATGTTTCTCTCCCTCTTTTTTTCCTTCCTTTGCCCTTTCTCTAAAAATAAAAATATACAATCTTTAATAATAATAATAATAAGTGGATACAAGAGACCCTTTTTTAAAAATATGATAATTTGTTTAAATTTATAGAATGTTGTTTCTTATAGTTTTTAACTGTAACAATATTAACAGCTAACTGATATGAAAATAATTCAAATATAATTTTATTCATTCTAAATAAGCAGTCAAGTAAACTAAATATTTCTCCCAGTATATTCTGTTATTCCCATTATTCAGTTCACACTCCCTGCATCAATCTCATTCTTTTCTATAGGACCAAAAAATCTCTCTCTACTGGATAATTCCCAACCTCATGAAAAATGTAGTACCAATATTTCCCATCTAAAAATAAGTCTCTCCCTACCTTCACTTATCCCCCAGCTCAAGACCTATTTCTGAGTTTCAATTTATACTAAAATTCCTTCCAAATATTGTTTATGCTCTGTCTTCATTTTTTTACCTCTAATATTCTCCTGAATCTACTCTATTCATTTGAAATAGGTTTGGCTGAAGGTGGTAAAAAATGAAAACAACAGGTACATAAATATGACAAATATGACTTCTGCCTCTTATAACCCCAGTCCAGGGCTGGGTCCAGGGCGGGTGTGGCAGAATAATGAACTAACTAATACTAATGTGAGCACCTTCTATCTTGCTTATCCTTCCTCAATAGTTGGTTTCCAACTCACAGTCAAGGCTTCAGCCATAACACCCTCTTTGCAGCCAAAATTAATTAGGAATTAATGAAAAGGGACATGCCTTCTTCATTTTATGATACTTCTAAAAAACACTACTATTCTTGACCTCGAACTTTTTTAGTGCCACAGGATTCAGACCTACTCACACCCTGTGACGGGTTTGCAAGGCATCAACTTAGCTAAGTTAAATTACCTTTCCGAGAATTTCCTCTCTTATCTATTTCTAGTTAGGTTAAGCCAAAAGGAAAACTCTTGGGGGATTTGGAGAGTGGAAGGGAAACAGAGTCATTTTGTAACACACACATTTTCCTGTATTAGTATCTGCAACTGCTTCCCCTTCCAAGGAATCTCCTTCAGCTTTTCCATTTCCTGGAACAGTTACTTGTGTTTATCTTCACGCCCTGGCTTCTGCTGAACACCCACAGCCTCAAAGTCAGAGGCAGCAATTGCTGACATGGGTTTCTGTCCTCAGGTGCAGGTTTGTGTGTGTGGGTTCCAGCTTGTTTTTCCTATTCCACTTTACACCAACCTTCTTCTCTTTTGACTGCCTGCTCTGTGTACTTAGAAGTTTAGCATCCAACATGAAGACATCAGTGTTACAGAGATTTATTAACCAGCTTTTACAAAAGTATAAGGTAAAATCCCTGTTAAAAATCCATATATATCTGCTATAGGTTTGACTTCGTTCATTAAACTCTGACTGCTTACACCCTCTCATAATCTCATGGAAATCCATAGCTTTTCATATGACTGTGTGTCGAAAATCCCAAATTTGCATGAATAAAGTCAAACCCTCATCCTCCAACCCCAGTAAACTCAAATATATTTGTATACCCAATTGCCTTCCAGATATTTCTACTTGGATTTTAATGAACATCTTTAACGTGTTCAAGGCAGAACTGTTGGTTTCTTACTTGCCCTTTTCCCCTCAATCAGTGACCCTACTTCCCCCATCCAAGTCAATGGAAATGTCTATGTCCATTCCCACCAATATTTTTCTGCCCCATATCAATTAGAATAAAAGTCAAATTCTTATAGTGGTCTATGAAGTCCTTCTTGATCTGGCTCCTGCCATGTCTTCTGACTTATCTATAGCTCCCAACCTGCCTTAAAGCACAATCCTACTTCAGAGACTTTGAACTTGCTCTTTCTTCCTTCTATAAAGCTTTCCCCTCAGAAATCCATCTCTTACCTCTTAATAATTCCAAAGTTTTATTACAAGTCATAAAGTTAAAAAGACAGAATTACTAAGAAAATAAATGCTGAATATAATTTATTAGAATTTATAATGCTAAACACTGATTTCTTATATTTCAATCATCTACAAATGTGTACAGTGATGTTTTTACATGAAAGAATTATTTTCAGATTAATATTTAGAGTAAAAAGTCATGTTTTAAATCCTGCTTTGACATTATGTGGCTCAGTGCTCTTAATAAAAATATTAACTTTTTCTGAGTATTGTTTTCTAGCATCTGTAATGGAGATAGTTATGTGAAGTAAGCTTAAGTAGAATAAACATATTTTGAAGCTGCTACGATTATATTCAAAGGCTATGATTGCCTTTAATATACAAACATTTCTATAATTTTTCTATAGTGTTTTGTCTTAGCATTGACACATTGAAATATTTAAATAAGTACTCCTATTTCAATATTTTGGTGGTATGAAAAGATCTGAATGATAGTCTGTAAATGCGTTAACTTTTTCCAACAGTTTGAACAATGGGTTAAAGTATTTTTTCCCCTTAAGAAGTCTCTCGTATCAGGTATTTCTGGAAATAACATTACAAAAAGGATAATTGATTTTTCGAGATTTAAATAACTTGGCTCCTGTGTCATTTCTGATGTTCCATATATTCAGAGGCATTGCTGAGATGCAGAGTGTCTCCTGTGTATTGTTGAAGAGATGTAGGTACTAGGCAACCCAATACCTCTCCATTCCCACTAATGAAATGAATGACCTTTTCAGAAAGACGATCTTGCCTCTAAGAATAAAAGAGAGCTAGTATCTTCCAATCAATATAGGAATAATCTTGAGAACATTGTCAACAAGGTCAGAATTTCCAGGAGTATAAAATGTTTTTGAAAACTATGCTGAATTTAGTCTACACAGCAAAATATTTTATAAAATGTGTTCCTTAGAGTAGCTTCCTTTACATTGAGGGGTTTGTTTCTTTATAGAAATGGACTTACTTAGAGGCTTTAAAGGATATTCACTACTAAAATAATATTCATTTTTTACATGTTGGGAAAATAATATTTATTCTGATCAAATTTGTACGCCTTGATTAGGTTACATTACCATGACAAAGCCCAGGTATGCTCAACATAATATATTCATCTTAATGTATTCATTTACTTGTTACTGAAGAATAAAAACAAATGAATGAAAGAAAATATATCAATTACTTCAAGTTAAAATTAAGTTTTATTATTATCAGAAAAATAATAATTAAACATAAAAAAATTGAGGGGAGATAGATATATTCCCTATCTTGAATGTAGTGATTATTTCACACGTGTATACACATGTCAAAAATGATCAAAAGACATACCTTATTGTATGTTAATTATACCTTAATAAATCAGTTTAAAATGAATGATTAACATATTAGGTATACACTTTTGAACTTATAAAATGTTTTTACAATATAATTATTCAAGATAAGCCTAGTTTAGAGAAATTATGGAAAGAAAAATAAAATTTTAAATCATCATGCTCTGTTCTAATACAAGTGAGATGATCATTTAAAATTATATTTGGCACTAACATACAATTTTGATAGAACAAAAATGTTGTCCAACAAATAATCTTTTGTTCCTTTTAGCTGTGATCAAAACCTTACTTTGTTGAAAATAGAGCTTCAAAATTCATCTTGTCCTCCCCACAACAGGGAACCGTGGGTTTCCCACCACTCTGGTCTAGAGGAGCAGAGACAGCAGCCGCAGCAGACAGATGTTCAATGCCCATCCATCTCAAAGGCAATTGCTCATTCTCCTTTTTAAAGGTTCTGCTCTTCTGGAATTTATATGTTTTGAACTAACCACTCTCTTCTCATTGATGCTGCCCACAACCTCTTTATTAGCTCCAGTCTTTCATCAAAGACAATGGCACTTGCTATGGCATTCTAAATGATTTCAATATTTGGATGACTGACTTCCCCAACACTTTCTATTCACTGAGTTTCTAATCAACACTGATAAGCTCCTTCCTCTAAGCGCCAATGCCATGGTCACAACTTAGTATTTTTTACTACAAAATCTCTCCATTTCCAAAAGCAGTAATTCTGTAACTATCCTCAGAGCAAAACCTCCTTTAGCCCAAATTTAATTTCTCAATCCTTCCATTTCTAAACCTCAGATGCCAGAGAACAAGTATTTTAGGTCTTGCGCCTACAGGGTCTCTGCCTTAACTACTAAGCTCTGCGGGTACCATGAAAAACAGCTGTAGACGATATGTACACAAAAGGGCTGGCTGTGATGGAAACATGAACTTTTCAAATGTACACTGAAGCTTGAATTTCTTACAGTTTTTTTTTTTTAATTTATTTATTTTCAGAGAGAGAAGAGAGGGAGAAAGAGAGGGATAGAAACAGCAATGTATGGTTGCCTCTCACATGGCCCTCACTGGGGACCTGGCCCGCAACCCAGGCATGTGCCCCGACTGGGAATCGAACTGGGACCCTCTGGTTCCCAGCCAGCACTCAATCCACTGAGCTACACCAGCCGGGCTTAAATTTCTTACAGTTTTTATATGTCTCAAAATATTATACATCTTTGATATTTTTTTCAACCATTTAACAATACGAAAAACTTGTTTTAGCTGCTAGCTGTAAGAGAATGGGGCCAGATTAGGTTTGCGAGCTCTCATTTGCAGCCCCTGCTGTATCTCACCAATTCATTTAGATTATTGACCTTTTGACTTTCTTCCAGTTCATCACCCTTCTCCTGTATTTTCTTCCCTCTTTATCTTGCTTTGATTCTAAGATTGCCCAATTGTAATAATGCTATCACCGATAACCTAAACTCCTTAGTCCCTCTCTTATTCTTTGACCATCAGGCAAAACGCCAGTTTTGTATTAACCTGATTCCATATTTTCTCCATGACTAAACCCAAGGTAGCTAGGGACTGCCGCAGAGAGGAATGAAGTGATACACTAAATATATACACTAACCCAGCTGGGATCGCTACACTGCCGGAGCTGAGGTCTATCTCATACTCCATTAAGGAAGGATCCACTTTCAAGTTCACTCAGGTTGTTGGTGAAATTCAGCTTATAGTGATTGTAAGGCTGAGAACTTCAATTTCTTACAGGCTGTCCAGGAAAGCTGCCCTCAGACCTAGAGGGTCTCCATAGCTTCTTGTTGTGTAGGATTTCCCAGCACAGCCACTAGCTTCCTCAAAGTGAACAAGGGAAAAAGAGACCCCAACCAGGCAGTACAGTCTTATCTAATATAGTCACATAATCCATACATAAAAACTTGTATATCCCATCACCTTTGCCATGTTTTACATGTTATGTATAGTTATATCACCTACAAGATGGAAATGCACCCTGAGTCAAGAAAGGCACATTGTACTTAAAGGGAAATTTTACATGTTCATTCCGTGGTATGTGAGTTGCCTTCTAACCACCATTCATTCTATTCTTTGCATGGCTATTTTGCAATAATTTATCACTTGAGAGGCATTTTTCATTTTAAGAGGTCTTCCAAGCAGTTATCAGTAATCTTTTGATGAAAGGATACCATAATAAAAAAGGTAATATTAAGATCTATGTAGTTTCAAAAAATCGATTGGTCACATTTGGTTAGGCTTACTTTAAAAGATTATTTTGTTGAGATGGTTCCTATTGAAAACCAGGTCTGCAACTTAGGCAGTTTGCAGTTGTCTTTTGTAGGTAGATTCTAACCACGTTGTTGTCAAAGTTACATCTGACTTAATAATTTGCTGTTTTCATAAAGAAAATGATAATCTTGTCAAAGTATTCATAATTGTACTTTGGACACCATTGTAGACTTTTAGCTTACCCAATTAATTCATCTATATGGTAATCCTCACAGAATAAACACCAAGAACAGATTTATAATAAAGAACAAATTATGCATATGTATGCATGCAGGCAAACACACACTCTGTCTCTCAGCATACTCAGGGAATTTGAAGAAAGTTTAAAGAAATGCCTATAACCAATAACAGCATAATCAATAAAATATACTTATAAATATACTTTTATATATGTATCATAAAATAATAAGTAATTTCATATTATTTATTAATATAAAATATAGTACAAGCATAATATTTATAATGATATTATAAATATTTATTTATAAATATATAAAATATACTTATAACTTGTTAGATTAAAATAAATGCTTATAATTTGTGAATTCTATAAAACAATTAGATTTTGGAGTTTAGACAACTTTAAAATGATTAAAATTTAACTAACATTCTACTTTTAAGTTCTTTCCATTTCTAAATCCTAAGACAAATGTTTATTTTTTCTAATAATAAAAAAATTGGTATCTTTCACTCATAAGAATAGCTGAGAGAAAATCACAATTGCAAATGGTACCATTTTCATCAAGAAGTCAACAGAACCCCAGAATTCATTTCAATGGTTTTGTATTTGATGTATTATCATTTGTTACAAAATTGCTATAAAGAGCTTTATTATTTTAAAACAGGAGGGACTATGCTATTCACATTATTTTTGTTTTTCTTCATGCATGCAATGTACAATGAAGATCTTAGCCAGCACTTCAGAGTGATTTCAATAATTTATTTTGTCTTAAATTATGATTGCATTAGATTTAATTTTGCTTTCCTTTGTTTAGGTGTGTAGACCTTCTTTTGTATTTCTGGAACACATTTAGAAGAATTAAGGCCTTTCAAATATCTTTTGTGTATTTAAAAAACAATTTTCTAAACATCCATTAACTTTATTACACACACACACACACACACACACACAGGTGTCTTCCCTTTATGTACCCAAGTGCCCACGCTCCTATGAGGCGATCCTTCAATGAATGCCTCTTTCATCTTTTGAAATCTAAAATTAATGAATGCCTGTAGCCATTCCTTTTTTAGGTGTAGCATGTGAAACTGAGTATCATTACTCATTCTCCCAACTTTCAGTTATCCTTACTGTCTTTTCCACTAGTCTCCTTAAGATTCCAAGGACAAATAAAATGTGACACACCCTGATGTTAGGATATTAGACTGCCATTTAAAATCATTTTTGGATGCTCATTTAATAACATGTAAAGCACTTATGAAATAGTATTAGTGAGGAAATTAGAATAAAATTGTACATAAGGGAATGTTTGTATGTATACAAAAATATCAGGCTAAGCTGAGAGTTTACTGGTGTTTGTCACTGAAGGAAAAGGTTTGCATAATTTAAAATGTCTTCTTTATAATTTTCAATAGATTCTATAAGCATATATTACATACACAATAAAGGCCTTTTTTCTTTTCATGATCATCTTATTTTATTGTCTTTGATTACTGTCTCTAGTAGTATTTGCATGTATTTGAGAATAGATCCATTCTATTTACAATTCTAATTTTGCTTTGCAAATATTCTATTACTTCTAATAAAAAGTCACCTTATAAAAAGTTACTATACTGTAGAATTGAAGTCATCAAATTACACCACAGGCTAAGGCAGCCCACAGTGAGTTATGAAGGGTTTTGCATTTTTTAATGTTGGGGGGGAAATCTAAAGAATAATATTTTGTGATATGTAAAAACTAAATTAAATTTAAACTTGTGTTCATAAAGTATTACTGCAACCACCACATACACACATTTGTTTCCATACATTTTGATTTCCACATTTTGATTCTCTGGCCTAAAACTTTGCGTTTTAAACAAGTCCCAGGTGATATTATTGATGCTGCTGATCCATAAACCACACTCTACGTAGTAAAGCTCTGGATTATCACTTTAGTTTAATATGCAAAATGTACTAGCTACAAAAAATAATTTTTTAAAATATTTTCTTTATTTATTTTTAGAGAGAGGGGAAGGGAAGGAGAAAGAGGGGGAGAGAAACATCAATGTGTGGTTGTGTCTTGCACGCACCTACTGGGGATCTGGCCTGCAATCCAGGCATTTGCCCTGACTGGGAATTGAACCAACAACCCTTTGGTTCACAGGCCCATGCTCAATCCAGTGAGCTATACCAGCCAGGGCACAAAAAATAATTTTAAAAGACTGCATCTTGTCCAGAACATTTTTTAAAATCATATTTCTGTGTGTGTTTGTGAGACTTGAAATCACCCTTTTATTGAAATTAGTAATAATGGATCTGGATAGATTATAAGCGGGAATAGAGAGAAATGTATAATAAACGAAATAGTTACAGAGCATTACTGCATAGTATATTTTGGGGGGGAAATTTCTAAATACTCTAGCCTACATGAAGTATTCAATACAGTGACACATAGTTGTATCTTCTGATACAATCACTCGTGTGATAATAGGAATAAACATAGTATGTTCCCACAAAGATATTAAAATATTCAATTCTAACATACTTATTAATAAATGTGCATATAAAATCGATAACAGTTATTAGGTTATAATTGCTCAGTTCTTTCCCCTTTTTGAGTAACAAAATTACTCAAATTCTTTTAAAAACCACAAAGAACATAGCTGTGGTAAATTGTCGTAAGGATTGGCTACACACCATAGGAGTGCCCCAAGCTCTCTTTCTCAGTAACGTTAGAATGACAGGGGGTCACTGTGTTGGCAGAGCTTTCCCAGGGGAACTAAGGGTTACAGTCTCTGCTGTGTGGAGTGCTCTCTTCTAAATTGCTTCCTTTCCTTTACACTGGTACGGTAGGGATGAGTTTGTGATTATCTTCTCTCGGGAGGTCTGTTTGTCCTTGTAAAATTTTAGCAAAACCAGGGAAAGGCCCCCTGAGGTGGCCAGTTTACAGCAGCTCTTCTCTAAACTTCAGGGAGAAGTATTCTTTTATTTGGGTCAAGATTCCTTGCCTCTGGTTAAAAGGAGAGAATGTTCTAGGAACAAGAGCAAGAAAAACAACACTACACCTAATTGAAATCTAGATCTTTAAACTAGAGGGATAGCAGAATTCCCACATTAATTTGGGATTGAAGCTTTGGTAATAAAAACAAATAAACATATAAACTTACACTTCCATTTACACTGTAGTTGCATTCCTGGAAGACCACAAATTCTGTATATTTTCAAACCCCAAATAATTGTTTTTGTTTATGCGTAATGAGACTACATTCAGATAATATAAATAAGTATTTCAATTATATAAATGTTTAGCAAGCTATTTCAAAGTTATGGGAGAAATTTTTCCCTGTGCCAAACTGTTCTTGTATTCTAGTATGGTTAGCTTCCCTGGCTGTCAGCCCCTAGGTGCTGGTAGCGTCCTCCAATCATTGTGAAAACCGTAAGCACCCCTACCAATCCCAGGTGTCCCCTGAGGATATAAAACTCATTAAGAACCTATACTATAGAGCACAGGTGGCAAACACAAGGCCTGAGGGCAGAATCCTCTCTCCACCTTGTTTTATCTGGCCCAGCACCTTGTTTCTACCCAGCAGGAACACCAAGCTCTCGCTTAACAGTTAAGGAGTAGTTAATATTTATCCTAAAATTACATTCGGCCCTTTGAAGGCAACATGTGGCCCCTGGTGAAAATGAGTTTGACATCCTTGATCTGTGGGAATGAAATTGGGCTTTTTTTTATTCTTAATGAGTATACTCTAATTCTATAAATCTAGCATTATTATTTTACAGTTTATTTCCACTAATTCTATGACAATTAAGAATGTCATGCCTCTAAAATTCTTATACACCTGGAAAACACACACCTACTCTTGCTACCTGGTCTTATCCCTTTCCATTTTAAATAGATTTCCCTTTGAAGATCTGCTTTAAATTTCAACTAAACATAAGATACCTGCATGGGTAGCATCAGAAATAGATTATATGCTTTCTTTTATAGATAATATATTTTCTGGGAAATAAGCCAGAGTCTGACCTAATTTGTCTCTGGCACTTTCAGCAATTTTACTCTGCAAATGCTAATAAAATATAGTCTTCCTAAATAATTTCATTTCCATTCAAACATACTTAATTATTCCATAGAACTGTTAGAATTAAAATTATTTTAACTGTTTTTATCAAGTCCTAAATTGTGATCAAATACTTCTTTGAAGAGTTACCATTCTTATTGCATTTAATGTTTTCCTTCTTTTCTTTTTCTTCAATGTTAAAATGTGTTGTTAAATCAAGAGTGCCAGTGCAAGAGCGGTTTCTAATTGTAGAGTTGGAATAACTTTTTTCCTTTTCTGTAATTTAGGATTCAGCTCCCAGGTTGATTCATAAGTCTAAAAACAGGGCAGAATTTATTTTGGGCATTTTAAAGGTAGAATTCACTTCAACAAATTTAAAAAGCACTATAAATGACTACCTTTGACAACCTGGAGCCTGGGGAGGTTCTCCCAGCTGTGGAAATGAAAACAGTTGGCCTGGCTAAGCGGTGGTGATTCAGCCTGAGTCACCGGCCCACACCCGGGTGGAAAATGCAAACCCTGGGGACTTTCGGGGATCCCTAGAGCCTGGGATACCCTCTGGGACCTATCATTGTATGTGGACAGCCCCCCGCCAAAGAGTATTACAGTTCCCTTTCCTTCTAGGATTCCTTATTTACATTTCCAGTAAGTATGGTGAGTGTGAGTAATTGCAGGAAAAAAGTAAGATATGCCCAGCACATACTTGAGATGATACAAGCCCAGAGAAAACATCATCCTGCATATACCTTCCTTTAGTCTGGAAGTCTGGAGGAGTCCAGATGTGTCTGGAGTCCCCAAAGGCTGTAGCACTTCAGGTCTAACCCCCTGGCAAGCAGAATTAATGAGATACAGGATACAGCACCTGCAGTCCTATTTTCCTGCCCACCTAATAGCCAAATCTTGTAAGTACTCATACATTAAGTATGGGAGACTTTAATTTTTAGATAATTAGAAAACCATCCAGTCTTTAATCATTTTAAGGGACCTAGGTTAACTAAAGCTAATAAAATATATGAGAGTCCCAGGACTGGCCTCTATTAGAGACTCTAGCTAGGGCATGATCTAATACATTTTTTACTTAAGGGAGCCACAGTTTATGTTCATTAAATTGATCACCCTTCCAGTTCTGACTCCAACAAACTACAACCTTAATAGAACCTCCAGTCCTTGATCCTAGCATCTCTATATTGTCCCTCCCAGCCCACACTTTTTGAACCATTCTCTTTAGCCCAATTATATTGTGTGGTCGATCTTTCATGATCATTCTGCATACTTTATCAACTTCCTTGTCTCTTTTTTCCATATCATATTTTCTCAGAATGACACCTAAACCTGCTACAACTACTATTTTCTGTATCTTGGCTAGTAAATCTCAATCCTTCCAGGTGCTCAGGCCTGACTCAACTATTTACCTCTGACCCCATATCCGGTTGATTACCAAATCCTGTCAGTTTCATCTACAAATTGTGTCCAGAGTCTAAATCATTGCCCCC
>PVJI01014514.1:0-43946 GCA_004026765.1 Micronycteris hirsuta
CACACCAATTCAAAAGAACCTATGCACCCCAATTTTCACAGGAGCACAATTTACAATAGCCAAGTGCTGGAAACAACCTAAGTGCCCATCAGTAAATGAATGGATCAAAGTACTATGCTACATTTACACACTGGAATACTACGCAGCAGAAAGAAAAAAGGAGCTCCTACCCTTTGCGACAGCATGCATGAAACCGGAGAGCATTATGAGAAGTGAAATAAGCCTGGTGCTGAGGGACAAATACCGTATGATCTCACCTTTAAGTGGAACCTAATAAACAAAACAAACAAGCAAGAAAATATAACCAGAGACACTGAATAAAGAACAATCTTACAGTAATCAGAGAGGAAGAGATAGGGATAATAGGGGATAATGTAAGGGGCCATCAAGGAACATGTATGGACACATGGACAAAGTCAAAGGGGGTGAGTTCAATGGTGGAAGGTGGGGATGGGTGGGGCAGGGTGTCATGGTGGGGTGAAAATGGAGATAACTGTAATTGAACAACAATAAAAAATTTAAAAAATACATAAAGTAAATAAATAGAAATATAAAGTGTTTTTCATACCAACATATAGATGGATCTTCATTTTTATCTGGTCTTACACTTTCTGCCTTTTAATTAGATTGTTCAATATATTCTAATTTGATATTATTATTGATATGGTGGAATTTATAACTGTCATTTTATTCTGGCCCAAGGACATTTTTATGGCTTTTCTTTTTTTAGAGAGAGGAAGGGGAAAAGAGGGAAACATTGATTTGAGAGAGAAACATTGATTGGTTGCCTTTACAGTATGTGCTCTGACTGTGAATCAAACCAACTACCTTTCAGTCTACAGGACGATACTCCAACCAACTAAACCACACTACCCAGGGCTCATTTTACTTTTTGTTTTCTATATGTCTCATTTATTTTGTTCCTTTCTTCCTCCTTACAGCATTCTTTTTATTAAATGAATATTTTCTGTTGTACCATTTTGATTCCTTTAATGAGTTTGTAATTAATTAGTAGAGCTTCCATTACACTGAGCTGAGGGTGGGGATGGGAGATGGTTGTGGTTCAAACAACATAAATTCTCACTTTTACTAAGATCTAGTAGATTTATGTGGACAAATATTTTCCTCTTAATTAAGACAATATTTATAACTTTAAACAATTGTTTCATATAACTTTCTGCAGTTAAATGGTTATTTTGCTAGAGATAAGGTCTACTGTACTCCTTATGCCATCATTTTGCATGTCCTCTATTCTTTACACATTTTATACACTGAAGATGTATTATAATATTCCCTCTTCTTGATTTTTCAAAAACCATTATAACACAGTTCCACTATTGAATGTTATGAAGATTTCTTTCTCTTATATAATAAGGTCTTCAAATTTGTTAACTTAAATTTTAGTTTTTGAATTTCTTCCCTTAACAAGTTAGATATTTCTTTTCTTTTGGCAGCCTATGTACCTCAAGTTACTTGTGGCAGGATTCTTTTCACACACATGAAGATATGCAGTCCCGGGATTCACGCGTGTGAGCAAAGCTCCGTGTGAGGAAAAATTATTCCCGTGTGGGCAAGCGTGAATCATGTCAGTGAAAAAAGAATTCTCTAATGGGAATTTGGCAAAAATATTTCTTAAGAAATTCTCTGACTTGCTGAGTCCCTCCCTCCCGGATCCAAGAAGCTCAAGTTAATGAATCCCTGAAATTCTTCTCTGTCTCAATGTTTTATAGTCCTAAGAGTTAACAGCCCTAGCTAGCTTACCCTCAATTTACTTGTCTCCTGTTTAATGTACTTCCCCAGTCCTGTCTGCCACCGGACCTGAACTTACATCCTAATGCTCTGTACCCGAAATGTTTACCTTACTGAGTAAACCTCCCCCTTCTCATATATCTTCATGACCTCGCTGAAAACCCCTGATTCTACATAAGTTCATGAATAATCAATACAATGTAAATGTGTCCTAAAACTTCTAATAAAAAGCTCAGCTGAGCTATGCCCAGAGCCTTTCCAAGATGGAGGGAAAGACTTGTGGCAACTGGACTCCTTTCTCCAAGCATGTCTCTGGGTGAGATTGATTCATGCAATCGGTTACAGTCCCCCACGGATTTTGCGAGACGAAATCCGCATCAGTTACCCTCTTTCACTCCTTCAAATTTTCAGATTCAAAGCTGATTGGAAGCCTGTCAGAACTATGTGAAATTATAATAAAAATATTCTGACTGAAATCCTAGAGAAAACTCCAGTGAATCATGTCTAAATCATGTCACTCCACAAAGACCTATCCAGAGCCTTTGTTTAGTCTGTTTACTTTCTGGACTTTCAAGACAAGGGGAGCTACTCAAGAACTGAGAGGTGCCATATAAGAAAACTTACAAACTGCTCCCAGCTGCAACAATGATAATTGGCCCAGACAATAAAGGTGTATGTATAAAAATACAGTGACAACATAAAGGGCTAATATTTTGGGATAGGAGAGAAACACCTTGCCTCAAGCTCACAGGGTCTGAAAATCAATTCTGAGATAAGGCAGGAAGAAAGTGGAGAGTTCTGCCCCACACAAAGTACTCCAGAACTGGCTTTGCTGCTAGTCCAGCCCATGGCAAGAATTTACCAATTCCGGTAATCTAGCTGTTGCATTTTTCTTTGTACTGGATATAACCATGGAAAACTGTTGCTCCCCAGAACATCTATATTCTCAGGGATAGTCTTCCTTTCTTGGTGCCATTTGTAAAGATTTGCATAAAGAGCCTCCTCCTGGAAGGACTCTGTTATTGATGAAAAGCTTTTCTGATGCTCACTGTAAGTTGTACAACTTCATGAAGTTCTTTCATACCTATATCTAAAGGTCTGTCAGCTGGATCATCTGCCTGTGTGTTCCACCAGCTTGCTGTGGCAATCATCTGTGGTCTTCTGTGTGTGTGTGTGTGTGTGTGTGTGTGTGTGTTTGCACATGTGCGTGGGTGTGTATCCTTTCTTACAGCTGGTCGATTGGTCAATGAATGTTTAACCTCTTCTGGCCTACCCCTCCAACATGCATCCCAGTTGTAGTTAATGGATTCCTGGTAGAAGCAATCACACCACTTCTCAAACTTCAGCATGCAACAGAATCACTTGGAGGAATCTTTTAATACACAAACTGCAGAGTTCCACCCCCAGAGTTTCTCATTCAATAGTCTGTAGTTCTAACAACTTGAAAAATGAGGCTGAAGCTTCTGGTCCAGGGACCACACTTTGGGAACCACTGATTTGTAAGGTAACACCCCAAGATGGTTCTAGCTATCCTCCCTGGGGAAATCACTGAAGCTGACTTTTAAACTTTTTCCTGCAGCTTTTAATTTGCATTTCTATTTTCATAATTAAAAATAATGAAAAATAACAAAATAACACAAATACCCCTCCAAATGCATATCATCAAATTCTCCCCATTGGTCTCTCCTCCCTTGTTCTTCCCTTAGGACACTTATAGGAGCTATTCCCTCTGTCTGGACACAATTTCCCAGAATGTCCCTGTCATTCAGAGAGAACTCTCCTAAATATGCCACTTTCCATCACCCAAGATTTTACTTATTTTTGAAAATGCTTCTTATGATGAGAAATTATCTTATAATTTATCTATGTTTTTTATTTGTTGCCTTGTCTCTTCTACTTCTGCCTTTCCTTTCTCACCACAGTCACTAGATCATAAACTCCACAAGTCTTTCTTGTTCATGTTAAATCCCAGGGGTCTGGAACAGTGTCTGTCATATAGCAGGTTCTCAATAAATATTTATTGAGGGACTAAATAATAATGAGAGCAAAAATATTATTTAAAAAATGAAGCCAGACTCCTACTGGGTTCTTAGCTATGGTAAGAGTGTGTACATAAGTTAAACTAGAGCAGATCTCTGGGGACATGCTCTATCTGATCTGTACATGGAGCAGGAAGAGGGATAAGGCAGAGGAGATGCTGGGAAAGTAGAGAGAAAAGGTAGAGAGAATACTACTCAGAGGGTAGAGGAGTTTAAGAAGGGATGGCTCACCTAGCAAAACAGAGCAGGGAGCTCAACCATGGAAAGGGAATAACAGTCTATGTGCTTATAATTGGCTGTATTAGTTTCCCAGGGCTGCTATAACAATGCCCCATAATATGAATGGCTTGAAACAATGTAAATTGACTCTACCATAGTTCTGGAAACCAGAAGGCAAATTAATGTGCTTACAGGGCTGTGCTCTCTCCAAAGTCTCAGAATCCTTCTTTGCTTCTTCCAGTTCCTGGTGGTTCCAGGTGTTCCTTGGCTTGTGTCAGCATAACCCCAGTCTCTGCCTCTGTCATCACTTGGTATCCACTCCATATCTATGTCTGTGTCTCTTATTCTGTTCTTATAAAGACATAAATCATTGGATTAGAGCCCATACTAATACCTTTATCATAATTTGATCACATCTGAAAATATTCTATTTCCAGATCAGATGACATTCACAGGTACTGGAGGTAGGACTTCGATATAACTGTTTGAGGGGACACAATTCAACCTATAACCATGGCCTTGGTACAGCAGTTTCTTTGAGGTGGTGATTTAGCTGTATGACATCTGTGAAAATGAGTTACATCTATTCAACTGAGGCACATTTCACTTAACAGTACCTGAAGTCAAAGTGATTCACTAGTTCCAAGGAAATGTGCCATAATCTAGGATCACTCAAAATGGAGAGTACCTCTACCCAAAACTCCTGGGAAGAAGTGACTTTGTCCAAGATTCCTTTAAAAAATACAATTCTTCCATTGACATAGCCCCCAAATATCATGATCTTGGCTTAGTTAAGGCCCATTTTGAGATAGACTGGTAGGAACCATATTCTAATTTCAGCTGTGTCAACAAGGCAAGCTTGAACTGTGCCTTTGCCGAGGTTTAGACCCCTAAAGGAGAGGCTTTGGTGATGGCTTATGTTGGGCATCTCGGACAGAGTCCATTCTTTATAGGTGTGTGCTGAACACTTCAAACTATGTGTTATAATAGAGGAAAGGACAGGGGCTCAGAGAGGTCATGTGACTTGCCAATAGTCACATGGCTCATGAATAGTAAAGCCAGGTCTTTTGATGCCATTCAAGTGATCTTTGCATCGTGTCATGTTGATTCTATTTTATTGGTCTGCAGTTACCATTGGTGAATACTAAGAATGGAAAGTATTTATTTGATTGACATTGCAGAGAATCCCTGAAATCTGGACAGTGGACCCAGTGCTGAGTCCTTTTGTATCTCAGAGGGCCACTATTTCAACTGTTCATTGTTCTTTAATGTTGGCTAAATGCATACCAAGTACATACAAAGCATGGCAAGGAAGCTATTTTCAAAGACTTGTGGTCTTATAAGCACTGGCCTTTACATTCAGCATTGTAAACAGAGGAATTCTGGGAGCTACCACCTAACCCAGACCAAAGGGCTATTTCTTGAGGATGTGATTATTGACCCAAATGTGGAAAGATTCTAGGAATCAGGCACATTATATAGAAAGGAGTTTACTCTTTAACAAAGATCACTCGGTACATTAACAAGAAGAGTCATGCTTGACTGGTTAGCAAGGGTGGCTTTGAGAAAACACTTTTCAATCAGAAGACAGAGAAAGAAAAAATTGTGGCTGTCACTACTGATGAAGAGTGGTATGATCACACCGACTGAGAAGCATGTGTGTGGCCTGTGGCCACAGCTCAGTGTTCAGGGGCCACATTCTGTCCTGCTCTATCTATGGCTCCCTACATGGTTCTGAAAGCTCAGAAGTGCAGGAGCAGGAGGTTTTATAGAGAGATTTCAGCAGTGAAACACACATGTCAGAACAAAGTTCTAACTGTATAACAGGGCATTTAGGACACTTTCAGCATTATTTCTGTACTTCCAGCCTGCTGTCTCTGGAATATACATGCTCACAGTGCCTTACCATCACCAGGACACTACACAATTTCCAAGTTTGTGTCTTTGCACAACCATTTTCTATTCAGAAAAGCTATAATTAAACTTAAAAGCCCAGTTGAAGCAATTCCTCCTAACCTGGTCTTCTGTGAGTTTCCAAACCCAAATAAATTGGGGTATTTTTCTTTTCTGCTCCAAAAAATTTGCACATAACTTGGTTTCACTGTTAAGGTCTTAGAGTCACTGTTTGAATGTGTGTGTATGTATGTGTTTGTGTGTGTTCCATTTACATCTAGCTCCCCTAGGGAGAAAGTGAATTCTTGTCCAGGCTTCCAGAATGTTCACCATGTTATAGTTGGTGCTTTGAAACTTTGAATGTGTTGATCATGTACCTGTGAGTGCAGTAAGAAAACCATTATTTTCAGGAATATAAACTATAGATTATAAGAAATTGTCTTTTCACCCTGGCTGGTGTAGCTCAGTGGATTGAGCACAGGCTGGGAACCAGAGGGTCCCAGTTCGATTTCCCGTCAGGGCACATGCCTGGGTTGTGGGCCAGGTCCCCAGTGAGGGCCATGTGAGAGGCAACCATACATTGCTGTTTCTCTCCCTCTCTGTCTCCCTCCCTTCCCCTCTCTCTAAAATAAATAAAATCTTTAAAAAAAAGAAATTGTCTTTTCTTCTGGTTTGGCAAATAACTTTTATTTTTTAATGAAAAACTGGTGTGAACCTTGAATTTGTATTTGGAGGTAATGGACCTTACTAGACACAGATTAGAGTAGTTCATAAACTCTCTAAATGTTATATTTCAGGACCTACACAGGTTACTTAGATCTACAAGAAAACTCACATTAAAATAAAAATAACAATTCCCTGAATTCCTGTTCAGGCAACTAACTTATCTTAATATCCTTGTCCATAAATAAACAACTGTGATGTAATCAGTGACTGCTATAAATCAACAGAAATCCAAAGCTCTTTGCAGTTCTCTTGCAAAACATGGTGAAGCAAGATGTGGAACATAATGGACATAGAGGAGAAATTAATAACAACCGCCAACATTTAGAATGCACATTGTAAGTCAGCTTGTCTTCTAAGTGCTTTTCCTCTGCAGTCTTTATAATCCCTCTGGGCTAGGTTCTGCTGTGATTCCCACCTGGAATATGACTCACCTGAGACACAGGGTGGTTGGGTGACTTTTATTAGGTCATACAGCTGAGACCCTAATTGATTCCACTTGATTTTTAAAAATTGGATTTATTGGGGGTGAGACTGGTTAACAAAAGTATACAGGTTTCAGATGTACAATTCTACAACATATCATCTGTGCACTGTATTGTGTGTTCAACACACCAAGTCAAGTCTGAATTCATCACCATTCCCCCTTACCCTTTCTCCATCTCCACCCATGCCCCACTCCCCTGCAATAACCACACTGCTGTCTATGCCTATGAGTTCTTTCTATCTTTTTGTTTGTTTGTTTGCTCAATCCCTCCACCCCTGACAGCTGTCAGCCTGGCCTATGTATATGAGTTTATCTCTATTTTGCTTGTTAGTTTATTTTTTTTTGTTCACTAGATTCCACATACAAGTGAAATACAATATTTGTCTTTCTCGAACAAGCTTATTTCACTTAGCATAATGTTCTCCAGGTTTATCTTTGCTGTTGCAAAAGGCAAGATGTTTTTCTTTTTATGGCCAAGTAGTATTCCATTGTGTAAATGTACCATAGCTTTTTTATCTATTCATATACTGATGGGCACTTGGGCTGCTTGAATAGCTTAGCTAAATAACACTGCAATAGAACATATGGGCGCATATAGTCTTTTGAATTAGAGTTTCTGAATTCTTAGGATATATTCCCAGAAGTGGGCCATTTTTAAGTTTTTAAGAAAATTTCATACTGTTTTCCACAGTGGCTGCACCAATCTTCATTTCCACCAACAGTGCACAAGGGTTCCCTTTTCTCCACATCCTTGCCAGCACTTGTTTGTTGATTTATTCATAATAGCCATTCTGACCCCTGTGAGGTGATATCTCATTGTTGTTTTAATTTTCATTTCTCTGATGATTAGTGATGTTGAGCATCTTTTCATAATCTGTTGGCCATCTGTATGTCCTCTTTGGAAAAGTGTCTATTCAGGTCTTTGTCTATTTTTTAATTGAATTATTTGGGGGGTGTTTGGAGTTGAATTTTATAAATTCTTTATAAATGTTGCATATTAACCCCTTATCAGATGTATTGGCTAGTATGTTCCCCCATTCAGTGGGTTGTCTTTTCATTTTGTTGATGGTTTCCTTTGCTGTGCAAAATATTTTCATTTGATAAGTCCCATTTATTTATTTTCCTTTCTTTCCCATTTCTGAAGAAACATATAAGAAAAAATCTTATTATGAAAAATGTCTAAGATTTTACTGCCTGTGCTTCTAAGATGTTTATGATTTCAAGTCTAACATTTAAGTATTTAATCTATTTTTACTTTTCTCCTGTGTGTGGTGCAAGAAGGTGGTCTAGTTTGAACTTTTGCATATATTTGTCCAATATTCCCAACACCATTTATTGAATAAACTATCTTTAACCCATTGCATGTCCTTGCCTCCTTTGTCAAAATTAATTGACTATAAAAGTGTGGGTGTATTTCTGGGCTCTCTATTCTGTTCCATTAATTTACATGTCTATTTTTATTCCAGTAACATGCTGTTTTCTTTCCTATGGCCTCGTAGTATAGTCTGTTATCAGGTAGCCCAATCCCTCCAACTTTGTTCTCCTTTTTCTGACTATTGCTGTTGTTATTCAGGGTCTTTTGTTGTTCCATATAAATTTGTGGAATATTTGTTTTACTTCTGTGAAAATATGCTATTGATATCTTGATAGAATTGTAATGAATGCCAGGAAACTTGAAAACCTAGGTGAAATGGACAAATTTCTACAAAAATATAATCTTCCAAAATTTAATGAAGAAGAACCAGAAAGCCTGAACAGACCAATAACAGTTGATTAAATTGAAGCAGTGATCAAAAAGCTCCCAAAACACAAAAGCTCTGAATCAGATGGTTTCACAGGAGAATTTCACAAAGCATTTAAGGGAGAGTTAATCCACATCTTCCACAGATTGTTCCAAAAAATTCAAGACCATGGAAGACTCCCAAACTGTTTTACGAAGCCAGCATCATCCTAATTCCAAAACCTGATAAAGACACAAAAAAGAAAGAAAACTTCAGGCCATATTGCCTGAACACTAAACACTGAACATAGACACTAAAATCCTCAAAAAATTACTGGCAATTCACATCCAGCAATACATTAAGAAGATCATACACCATGATCAAGTGGGATTCATCCCAGGGATGCAAGGATGGTACAATATTCACAAAACAATAAACATAATATATCACATAAACAAAACAAAAGACAAAAAACACATGATCATATCAATAGATGCAGAAAAAGCATTTGATAAGGGAAAGGACCCATTTATGATAAAAAACACTCAGCAAAATGGGACTAGAAGGAGCATTCCTCAACATAATAAAGGCCATATATGAGCTACTGAAAGCCAACATCATACATAATGGATAAAAACTTAGAGTTTTCCCGCTAAGATCAGGTATAAGACAAGGATGCCCGCTTTCACCACTCCTACTTCACATACTTTGGGAAGTCCTAGCCACAGCAATCAGACAAGAAAAATAAATAAAAGACGTCCAAATTAGAAAGGAGGAAGTAAAATTGTCATTGTTTGTAGATGACATGAGAGTGTACATAGAAAATCCTATAGAATCCATGAAAAAACTGCACAGCCTAATAAATGATTTTGGCAAAGCAGTGGGATGCAAAGTCAATACTCAAAAATCAAAGGCATTTATGTAAACCAACAATGAAATATCAGAAGTGGAAATCAGGAAAAAATTACCGCTTGATATAGCAACAAGAAAAATCAAGTACCTAGGAATAATCCTGAGGAGATAAAAGAATTGTATTCAGAAAACTACACAACACTGAGGAAAGAAATTAAGGAAGACACATACAAATTGAAACATATACCATGCTCATGGATTGGAAGAATCAACATCATCCGAATGTCCATAATACCCAAAGCAATTTATAGATTCAATGTAATCCCTATCAAAGTACCAATGGCATGTTTCACAGATATAGAACAAACACTTCAGAAATTTATATGGAACCACAAACAACCCTGAATAGCTACAGCAATTTTGAGAAAGAAGAACAAAGTAAGAGGGATCACAATATCTATATCAAACTGTATTACAAGGCCACTGTTATCAAAACAGCCTGGTACTGGCATAAAAACAGGCACATGGACCAATGGAAGAGAATATAGAGCCCAGAAATAAATCCAAGTCTCTATGGGCAATTAATATTTGACAAAGGAGGAAGAAGCATAAAATGGAGTAAAATCAGCCTCTTCAACAAATGGTGTTGGGAGATCTGGACAGCTACATGCAAAAAAGTGAAACTTGATCGCCAACTTACACCATACAGAAAAATAAACTCAAGGTGGATAGAAGACTTAAATAAAAGTCATAACACAATAAAAGTCATAGATGAAAACATTGGCAGGACAATTTCAGACATTCCATGCAGCAACATTTTCTTGGGTATGTCCCTTAAAGCAAGGGGCATAAAGGAATGAATAAACACATGGGACCTCATCAAAGTAAAAAGCTTCTGCTTGTTAGAGAAAACAGCATTAAACTGAAAAGAGAACCAACCGTATGGGGAAACATATTTGTCAATGATACCTCAGACAAGGGTTTGATCTCCAAACTATATAAAGAACTCACATGACTTCACTCCAGCAAGGCAAACAACCCAATTAAAAAATGGGCAAAAGACTTGAACAGACACTTCTCCAAGGAGTATATACAGAGGGCCCAGAGACATATGAAAAGATGTTCAGCATCACTAGCCATCAGAGAGATGCAAATTAAAATCATAATGAGATATCACCTTACACTGGTCAGAATGGCCATCATAAATAAAACAACAGGCAAGTGTTGGAGAGGATGGGGAGAAAAGGAAACCTTAGTGCACTGTTGGTGGGAATGCAGACTGGTGCAGCCACTGTGGAAAACAGTATGGAATTTTCTCAGGAAACTAAAAATGGAACTTCCTTTTGACCCACAATTCCACTACTCGAGCTATACCCTAGGAGCACTTAAACAATCCAAAAGAACCTATGCTTAGCAAAGTTCATAGCTGCACAATTTACAATAGCCAAGCGATAGAAGCAACCCAAGTGCCTATCAGCAAATGAGTGGATCAAGAAACTATGGTACATGTACACAATGGAATTCTATACAGCAGAGAGAAAAAAGGAGCTTATACCCTTTGCAACAGTGCGGATGGAACTGGAGAGCATTATACTAAGTGAAATAAACCTGGTGGTGAGGGACAAATACCATATGATCTCATCCTTAACTGTAACATAATCAACAAAAGAAACAAGCAAACAAAATATAATCGGAGACATTGAAATTAAGAAAAATATAACAATAGCCAGAGTTGAGGGGGATGGGACAGTGGGGAGAAGGGTTTTCAGAAACTACTATAAAGGACCCATAGACAAAACCATTTGGATCCATAGGGGGAGGGTAGAAGCAAGGGAAGGAGGTGGGTTTGGCTCAGGTGAGGGGGAGGGTTGGGGAGAAAATGCAGAGAACTGTAATTGAGCAACAATAAAGTAATTAAATAGCAAAAAATATTTTTAAAATTTATTTTTAGACAGAGATTAAGAGAAGGAAAAAGAGACAGAGGGAAACATCAGTGTGTGGTTGCCTCTCATGTTCTCCCTATGGGAGGTTGGCCCGCAACTGAAGACTGTTCCCTAACTGGGAATTGTACTGGCCACCCTTTAGTTTGCAGGCTGGCACTGAATCCACTGAGACTCACCAGCCAGGGCTTCAAGGTTTTCTTTCTTTCTTTTTAATATACAGTTAGATTATTTTAAATTCTTCTTCCTTTAGATAGGAGTGTAATGCTATAAATTTTCTCATATGACTGCTTTTGCTGTATCACATAATTTGCGGTTGTTGCGTTCTCATTTTCATTTCTTTCAATGTATATTTTGATTTCTTCTCTCCCTTCTTGCCTTAAATGCTTCCTTTTTTATTGTTATTCAAGTATAGTTGTCTCCATTTTCACCCCACCATGCCCCCATGCCCCACTCATCCCTATCCCCAACCCTCAAACCTACCCTCTTTGACTTTGTCCACGCGTCCTTTATACATGTTTCTTGTTTGCCCTTCTGCTATTATCCCCTATTATCCCTCTTCCCCCTACTTCTGGGTATTTTTAGTTTGTCCTTTATATCAATATCTCTGGTTATATTTTGCTTGTTTTGTTGATTAGATGCCACTTATAGTTTCCAATTATAGGTTAGATCATATGGTACTTCTCTTTCGCTGCTTGGCCCATTTCACTTAGCTTAATACTTTTGAGTTCCATCATGCTGTCATGAAGGGTAGGAGCTCCTTCTTTCTTTCTGCTGAATACTATTCCATTGTGTAAATGTACTACAGTTTTTTGATCCACTCATTTACTGATGGGCACTTAGGTTGCTTCCAGCATTTGGCTATTGTAAATTGTGCTGCTAGGAACATAGGGGTGCATAGGTTCTTTCAAATTGGTGTTTCAGGATGTTTCTGTTGAGAAATCAGCTGACAGTCTTATGGGAGCACCCTTGTACATAATTAACTGTCTTTCTGTTGTGCTTTTAAGATGCTCTCTTTGCCTTTAATCTTTGTCATTTTAATTATGATGTGCCTTATGGGGGCCTCTTTGGATCCATCTTGTTTGGGACTCTGTGCTTCCTTGACTTGTGGGCCTTTTTCCTTTACCACTTTAGGAAAGTTTTCAGTTATTATTTCTTCAAATAGGTTCTTGATGCCTTGCTCTCTCTCTTCTTCAGGTACTTCTATGATGTGGATATTCTTAAGCTTCATGTTGTCCCAAAGGTCCCTTAAACTATCCTTATTTTTAAAAGTGATTTTTCCTTCTAGCTTCTCCAACTGGGTGTGTTTTTTTGTACCTGGTCTCCCAAATTGCTGATTTGATCCTCTGGTTCATCCAAACTATAGTTTATTCCTTTCAGTTTATTCTTCATTTCAAATATTACATTCATATTATACTTTTTTTCCTGACATGTTTTGTTAAGTTTTCTATGTCATGCTGTTGAGCATCCTTGTAATCATTGTTTTGAATTGTATATCTGATAAATTCCTTGCCTTATTTCATTTAGCTCTTTTCGTAGAGATTTCTTCTGTTCTTTTATTTGGGGCTTGCTTTTTGTTTCCTAGTTTTGGCTGCCTCTTTGTGTTTTTTCTATGCATCAGATAGATATGCTTTGACTCCCAGTTTTCATGCAGTGGCCTTATGTAGTAGGTACCCTGTGGGGTCCAGTGGTGCAGTCTCCTTGATCACCTGACCTGGTTTAGCCAGGAATGTCCCTTGTGTGGGTTATGTGGGTCCTCCTGTTGTAATTTAGTCTTCATTACTGTTGGCTCATTTGTGTGTAGCATCCACCTTTAGGCTAGCTGACTGTGAGGCTCAACCATGACCAGGACATTTAAGCTGCTGTGCTGTTGCTGACTAGATAAGTGGAATTTGCCTTAGCAGGATGTGTTGTCTGCTGAGATATCCCTTTGGATATGTTGCTTGTAGAACTTATTGTCTGCTCTGTTGTTGTGTTAAGCTGGCCTCTGGGTGTGTTGGTTCTGGACCTCTTGGGAGGGACTCTGTTGAAGGCAGATACCAAACTCTGCCTGTGACTTGCCTTAGGCAAACTGTTTGGAACTACCAGCAATGCTCTATTTGTGATTGCCTCAGAGGGCCTGGGTGTGTGTGGAAAGGACCAAGCTGTGTATGAAGGCTGGCTTTTTCCAGTACTGTACCCTGGGGCAAGTCAGCAAAAGTCCCAAGGCACCCAGATGAGATCTGGCTCTGCCAGCCTCCACCTGCCTGTTACCTATTGGGCTCTGTCATGGAGAGAGATGTGGCTGTACTCCTGAGCAATGCATAATGTCCACAAGATGGGTCAATAGGGATACAAGAGGGTGGGGCTATTTCTTTCCCCCAGGCTGATGATGTCTCATGGAGGGGATCCCTCCACACAAGAAAGATGGCATCTTCAGTATGGAAGAATGACTCAGAAAAAAGATCCTGGTGACTGTCCCTTCAATTTCCTCCCCAGAGCCAGAAACTTCAGACTCTTATGCAACTCTAGTCCTCTCCCTCCACCAGAGCCCAGGGTGAGTAACTACAAACAAAATTGTGTGTATTTGTCCTTTAAGAGGGTGCCAGTGTCTCAAGTGGACTGTGTCTTCCCTGTTGGACAGAAACCCCACTGGATTTTACAGCCAGATATATTGTGGGTCCCTCTTTCCAGCTCAGATGATCTGGGTTTGGGAACTGGGTTTAGGGTTTAGACCCTATCCTTATCAGGTGGAATGCTACACAACTGAGATATTACTCCATATTTTCATCTGCAACCCATGGGAGCAAGGCGAGTCTTTTTGGACCGCCACCCTTCCCACCAGTTTCAGTGTGGCTTATTCTGTATGTCCTTGGATATAAGGCTTCTCTTCAGCTAGTATTTGGTCAGTTGTTCAGGATGAGTGCTTTGTAATTTAGTTGTAATTCTAGTTTGGCCCTGGGAAGGGGTTAGTGTAGCTTCCACCTACTCTGCTGCCATCTTGGATCCTTAATTAAATTGTATTTGATTTTAAAGTCCTGGTTTCTAACCAATCTGGTGTGCTTTCTACTTAATTAAAAACAATATCTACATTGAGATGAGGGAGAAGATGGTGGTGAGATAGGTGGGAGCGGAATCCACTTTCTCCTGCCCACTTGTGAAACACCTAGCCGATCTTCCGAGAAACAGAGCAAACAGTCAATGGTATTCCAGCATATATGAAGATTGGTGACCAAAATTACAGGAGACATTGAATGATCGGATTTAAGGAGAGTGCTTTGGATCAATAAGGTCCCTGGGACCAGTGCAGGGGCCAGGGCAGGCTGCAGCCCCAGTCTCAGCAGCTGCTGGATCTGCTGCAAGATTCTTGGGAGAGCCAGGTTGGGTTGTGTGAGAGGCCAGGTGTTTGTTTGGAGTGGCGGGCTTAAATAGGAAGAATTTTTCAAAAAGAAAAATAGAATAAAAGAGGCACTCTGCAGCTGTTTGGAGAGCCCTTACCCCCAGCAGCCCCAGGGTCAGCGCACTTGGGGATCGGAGGCCCAGGGCAGCCTGCCTGCACACACTCCAGAAGTACTGGGGTCAGTACACAACCAGCAGCTCTCAGGCCGGTGGTAGCTTGCGCTCTAACCAAGGGGTATTGAGAACTGTGCAAACCTGGTGACCCGCGGCCGTCCCTGCCCACTCCAGAAGAACCGGGAAGAGTTCATAACTGGCGGCCCCCAGACCAGTGGCAGCTTGTGCAGCCAATCAAGGGGAATTGGGGACTGTACACACCTGATGATCCACCGGTGCCCACTCTAAAATCACCAAGGACACTGCACAACCGGTAGCTCCCAGCCCGCGGCTTGCCTGCACCCAATCCAGGGGAATAGGGGACAGTGAACACAGGTACGCGGAGCTCACATTCAGAGCACAGGGGACAAAGGTCCTGCTATCCAGCCCCTGCGCACAGAGCCCTGCAGGACAGACTGGCTCTGTAGGAGAAAGGCAGAAGCACCCTGCTGAGGGGAGAGGCAGTCCTCAGAAAGTCTTGACTCAATGTGGGGGCTAAACTACCCAGAAGGGACGCTGAGAGTACCTAGCACTAGGCCAGCAAAGAGTAAGAAGGCGATGGGTGAGTTGACCCTGATTGGTGTACCTGAAGGACTGCACAACTAAAGACATATGGTGGACCTACAAGCACACCTAGGAAATGGACTGGAGGCTGGACAACAGACAAGACTGCACCTCAGTAAGAGAGAAAAGTGAAACTAATATCTTCCCAGCCTGATGTAGATGGGAAGACCAAAAGAACGAGCCTCCCGGACTGGTTTAAAGCCAGAAGAAGATTTTTATTATTATTATTTTTAATTCCTTCTTCATGTTCTTTTTTATTATTTTCATTCATTCTTCCTCCCATTCCTTTGTTATTCCAAGTCCACTCCTTCTTTTATTTCTTTTTTTTAATTTCTTCATTTTTTATTTTATTTTTGTTTTAATTAATTTTTTTCTTTTATTTCATTCTTCCTTTCCTTCCACCTTTCTTTTTTATTTCTCCCTCCTTCCTTCTTCCTTCTTCTCACTGTGCTACTCTACAGAAATTGCAGGGTGGGAACAGTGAACACTAGTGCACCGGCTGGAAGAAGAAATCCAACAACAAAGGAACCACCAACAGAAAACAACAGAAGAAGACACAACAAAGAAAGAAAACTTCAGGCCAATATCACTGATGAACATTGACAATAAAGTCCTCAACAAAATATTGGCAAACAGCATCCAGCATTACATCAAAAAGATCATACAACATGACCAAGTGGGATTCATCACAGGGATGCAAGGACGGTAAAATATTCACAGAACAACAAATGCAATACATCACATAAACAAAAGCAAAGACAAAAATCACGTCATCATATCAATAGATACAGAAAAAGTATTTGATAAGGTAGAGCATCCATTTATGATAAAGACATGTAGCAAATAGGAATAGAGGGAGCATTCCTCAACATAATAAAGGCCATATATGAGAAACCTACAGCCAACATTATACTCAATGGGAAAAAATTAAAATCTTTCCCACCAAGATCAGGAACAAGACAAGGTTGTCCACTATCACCACTTCTATTCAACATACTACTGGAAGTTTTAGCCACAGCAATCAGACAAGAAAAGGAAATAAAAGGCATCCAAAGTGGAAAGGAGGAAACAAAACTGTCATTGTTTGCAGACAACATGATAGTGTACTTAGAAAATCCTATAGACTCCACCAAAAAACTACTTGATCTAATAAATGAATTTGACAAAGCAGCAGGATACAAAGTCAATATCCAGAAATCAAAGGCATTTTTGTATACCAACAGTGAAACAGCAGAAGCAGAAATCAGGAAAAAAATCCCATTTGATATAGCAACAAAAAAATAAAATACCTGGGAATAAACCTAACCAAGGAGGTAAAAGATCTATACTCAGAAAACTACACAACACTGAAAAAAGAAATCATGGAAGACACAAACAGATTGAAACATATACCATGTTCATGGATTGGAAGAATCAACATCATCAAAATGTCCATACTACCCAAAGCAATTTATAGATTCAATGCAATCCCTATCAAAGTACCAATGGCATATTTCACAGACATAGAACAAGCACTTCAAAAATGTATATGGAACCATAAATTACCCCACATATCAGCTTCAGTTTTGAGAAAGAAGAGCAAAGCAGGAGGGATCACAATTCCTGATATTGAACTGTATTACAAGGCCACTGTAATCAATACAGCCTGGTACTGGCATAAAAATAGACAGATAGACCAATGTAACAGAATAGAGAGCCCAGGAATAAACCCAAGTCTATATGGGCAATTAATATTTGACAAAGGGGGCAGAAGCATAAAATGGAGTAAAAATAGCTTCTTCAACAAATGCTGTTGGGAAATTTGGACGGCTGCATGCAAAAAAAAAGAAACTCGAGCACCAACTTACACCATTCACAAAAATAAATTCAGGGTGGATAAAAGACTTAAATATAAGTCATGCCACCATAAAAGTCCTAGAGGAAAACATAGGAAGGAAAATCTCAGACATTCCATGCAGCAACATCTTCAATGATATGTCCCCTAGAGCAAGGAACATAAAGGAAATAATAAACAAATGAGATCTTATCACAATAAAGAGCTTCTGTGGGGCTAAAGAAAACAGTATTAAAATAAAAAGAGAGCCTACCGTATGGGAAAACATATTTGCCAATGATACCTCTGACAAAGGTTTGATCTCCAAAATATATAAAGAACTTAATGACTTCACTCCAGGAAGACAAAAAACCCAATTAAAAAATGGGCAAAAGACATGAACAGACACATGTCGAAAGAGGATATACAGAGGGCCCAGAGACATATGAAAAGATGCTCAACATCACTTGCCATCAAAGAGATGTAAATTAAAACCACAATGAGATACCACCTCACACCAGTCAGAATGGCCATCATCAACAAAGCAACAGATAAATGTTGGAGGGGATGTGGAGAAAAGGGAATCCTACTGCACTGTTGATGGGAATGCAGACTGGTGAAGCCACTGTGGAAAACAGTACAGAATTTCCTCAGAAAACTAAAAATGGAACTGCCTTTTGACCCTGCAATTCCACTACTGGGATTATATCCTAAGAGCCCTGAAACACCAATTCAAAAGAACCTATGCACTCCAATGTTCATAGCAGTGCAATTCACAATAGCCAAGTGCTGGAAGCAACCTAAGTGCCCATCTGCAAATGAGTGGATCAAAAAACTATTGTACATTTACACAGTGGAATTCTACGCAGCAGAAAGGAAGAAGGAGCTTATACCCTTTGCAACAGCATAGATGGAACTGGAGAGCATTATGCTAAGTGAAGTAAGCCAGGCGGTGAGACACAAATACCACATGATCTCACCTTTAACTGGAACATAATCAACAAAAGAAAAAAGCAAGCAAAACATAACCAGAGACATTGAAATTAAGAACAAGCTAACCTTAGCCAGAGCAGAGTGGGGAGGGGAAAATGGGGAGAAGGGTTTTCAGGAACCACTATGGAGGACACATGGACAGAACCAAGGGGGAGGAGGGAGGCGGGGAAGGGAGGTGGGGTTGGGTGTTGGGGGAGGGGAGAGGATGCAGACAACATTAATTGAAAAACAATAAAGTAATTATTAACAAAAAACAAAACGAAACAAAACAAAAACAAAAGGCAGTTCCATTTTTAGTTTTCTGAGGGGATTCCATACTGTTTTCCACAGTGGCTGCAGCAGTCTGCATTCCTACCATAGGTGTACTAGGGTTCCCTTTTCTCCACAACCTCATCAACACTTGTTGTTTGCTGATTTAGTTATAATGGCAATTCTGACCTGTGTGAAGTGGTATCTCATTGTGGTTTTAATTTGCATCTCTCTGAAGGCTAGTGATGCTGAGCATCTTTTTATATCTTTCCGGGCCTTCTGCATGTAATTCTTTGAGAAGTGTCTGTTCAGGTCCTTTGCCCATTTTTTAATTGGATTGTTTGTCTTTCTGTAGTGGAGTCATGTGAATTTTTAAATATATTTTGGAGATCAAACCCTTGTCCATTATATCATTGACAAATAAGTTTTCCCATATGATTGGTTCCCTTTTAATTTTGCTGGTGTTTTCTTTAGCTGTTCAGAAGATTTTTTTATTTTGATGAAGTCCCATTTGTTTATTATTTCTTTTATGTCCATTGGTCTATGGGACATATTAGTGAAAATATCGGAGCATGAAATATCGGAGATTTTCCTGCCTACGTTCTCCTCTAGGACTTTTATGGTGTTGATACTTAAGTCTTTCATCATCTTGAGTCCAATAAACACAAATCATTAAAAACATCAAATTGTTACTCTATTACATTTAAATGTCCTGGAGACTTAAAAAGGCAATATCATACTTGAAGTTTTAACATTTCTGCCATTTTTACCAATAAGTTTAACCTAAGCTCATTTTAAAAAGTAAAACTTGTTTTTTTTTTTAGATTGGAAATGAACGAGTCTCTGTTCTGTGAATGATCCAGGCAACTTCCAATCCATGATGTTCTGACATTTTACAACCAGAATTAAGAAGACTTGGGTTACTTTTACATAAATGGGAAAATTGTACTGTTGTGTATTATACTTGACTCTAGTAAAATGTCCTTTTTCTCTATATATAAGTTAAAGTATTTTGACAATCAAATCCAACAGTACTGTAGTCTATCATGTGAGGTGGAGTCAATATTGTCAGTAACTTAAAAAAATAATTGTTGATATAGGGAAAATTAACCTACAAGGACTTCAGGAACAGTGGTGATATTAAAGCTGAAGCTCCATGTTGGAGTTATTACCACATGGTATTGCTGGCTCTATAGAGGAGCAAGTATTGGACATGTGTGTAGGTAAGGGAGTGTGGAGTGGGGGCTGTTTGTGGTATTTTTAAAGAAAAAATATATTGTCATCTGAAAGAAGATAAATAAAAATGATTTGTTTTAGGCCTCCAGGGACAAATTACTTATCTGATATAATTCAGTGATTTCATCAGTGACTTAATATTGACTCCACATGTCAAATGTCGGTTCTGTGTTATGGAATAAAATACATGTTCTGTTAATGTAAGCAACACAGAAATGTTCCCAAATGTCCCAAGTTATTAGTCACATTGGGCACATTTAGTACTATATGATTCACCCCCATGGTTCTTTGCCTGGAGGTCACTTGGAGTATAAAAAGGAAGAGTTGAGGAATTAAAGAGTGCTGCCAGGTAGTTAAAATCCAGGTAGGCACCTCCTTCACCTTGGAGCTGAGGAGCATCCAAGGAGCCACTAAGGGAAATTAAGGCTTTAACAGTACATTCAGGTATTATACATTCATAATCCAAGAGTGGTCCCAAATAAAATTTTCCCAAACTTACCTACCCATATTCTACTGTGGTTTCATGTAGGTCGTTGTGGGAGGCTGGAAGGAAGCTGCTAACCAGCATGTGCCCTGGTATGGTCTGAATCTGCAGTACAGGTGGATAGTAAAGAGCATGGACTTTCTATCACACCCCTGACCTTTTGTCACTGCACCACACTATGCACACTGGGGGTGGGATGCACCTAAAATACAACATGTCTTTAAATCAGTCCAAGGAGCTGATGCAAAGAGAACATGCAATAAGTTCCTGCTCTGTTTGAATAGCGTTGAAGGGGTAAGCACACACCGATGCTTACTCTGTACAAAGCTCTGAGTGAGGGTGAAGAGTAAAATTGCATTCAGAAGAATGGACCCCCTTCTGGTTGCTTCATCTGTGTCTCCTCATTTAGGTCTAACAAATATTAGAAAACAACAAAAAATATTGGCTGAAATAAAAACAAGTCTCTATCTTCACACTTTTTATCCTTTAGAGGCATAATCTTATTAATCATTTGAGACAACTGTAAGTATTTCTAACAGAGAAAACTGGTTACCCAGGTGATAGAAAGATGATGATTCCAGAATACAGAAACAACGGAGGATCCATACTGTGAAAGAGGAACCAAGGAAGCAGGTGGTGCTACTGGGGCCTAGGCGTAAAGGTTGTCCAGTGGAAGCTGGGAATCTGGCTGGCCTTGAAACCTAGGGTAGACTGCCAGAGACACCACCTAGGTATTGGGAAACTGTGATGAAGAAATACCCTGACTTCACTCTATCTTGTACTCTCTCTGCTAGTATGTGTCTTTGGGAGAATCCTGTAAGAAACTAACCAGCACAGGAGTGAGGGAAACATAGCGTGAAAGGGTCAACTCTTCTCCTGCAGTTCCATCCTGATAGGCTGACAGGCGAAGTGTTTTAAATGGTTCTGAGGGCAGACAAAATAGGGATCAGATGTCCTGCATTTAAATAGTGCTCCACACCTGAGGAATTAATATCTTTAGTGTACTTAAGCTTGTAAATCCCCAGGTAAACTTTGTGAGTGGTGTATTTTCACCTTACTTTATATGTGAGAAAAATAAGTAACAAAGGCTTCAGGTAAATGATAAAAAGCCACTCAGCTAGTGCATGGGTCAGCATGACTCAAGGTTAGATTTCCTAGACTACTTCTGGCAACCTTTCTCTGGCCATGTCATTTTAAAATGTTATTTTTCTAAAAGGACTCCAAGATGGCATAGGAGAGAGTGGACATTTCAATAACCTCCTCCCAGGATCAATCTGGAATTACAACTAAATTGTGGAGAAACCACCTGGAACAAACAAAGAATAGTGAGAGAGAAGCCTTATAACCACAGACAGACAGACAGAAAAATAAGCTTCAGCACAACGTGACTGCAATGGAGAAGCAAGAAGGCCTGCTGGACACCCACAGGCAGCAGCTGAAGCACTAGAAAGATATTTAAATGGCCGGCTGGATCCCCCTGAGAAGGGTGGGATGTGTAACCTAAGCTGAAGTCCCAGCCTAGAGAATGAGAGCCTGAAAAGTACAGTTATAACATCCAGCTGCAAAAAGCAGCAAGGTTGCTCTCTGCCAGAGATGGATGGCTGGAAACAGAAAGAACCATTTGAAAGGCCAATGCATAAGTTTCAATTTGCGGCCACTTACCCAGGGTTCCAGCAAAGGGGGTGCAGAGTGAACTAAAGACGCTTGAGGAGAGACTGGGGACAGAGGCTTTGGGAAAAGAACTGAGAGAGTAGCGGCTTGGATCCTGGTGCTGAGTCATCCCCAATTTGGCAGCAGCCTTCTTGTTCAGGCAGACCACGTCCTTCCTTGTAGGAGCAGACTGAGGGCTAACACTAGCCCCAACACCAGGAGGGATTGTTCCATGCCCTACCATGCTTAAACCAGACTGCTTAGTGAAAAGTGACTAGATTAACAACTGAAGGAGACAGCCAAGGATGGTAGATCCCTGGAAGTCCCAAATAGGCTGCCTAAGGTTAGACAGGGTCACCACCCAATATCACCAGAGGAGGATACAGAAAGAAAAATCAGTGGTAAATGCTAGATGCTACTGAAACGATCTCCACCATGGCCTTCTACATGATTTGCAATGTTTTCTTTCCTGCATAGCTTTTTAACATTTGTTTCTTGTCCTTCAAGTTTGTGCATATTGTCACTAGATTTAACATTATAGTTTATTTCAATTCACGTATTTTGGGTTTTTTGTTTTTTATTATTTTATTGTTGTTTAATTAGAGTTGTCTGCATTTTCTCCCCTCCCCTAGCCCCCATCCTATCAAAACCCACCTCCCTCCCTTGCTTTCACCTCCCCCCTTGGTTTTGTCTATGTGTCCCTTATAGTAGTTCCTGAAAACCCTTCCTCCCACAATCCCCTCAACCCGCTCCTCTGGTCACTGTCAGCCTGTTGTCAATTTCAATGTCTCTGGTTATGTTTTTCTTGCTTTTTTCTTTTGTTGATTATGTTCCAGTTAAAGTTGAGATCATGTGGTATTTGTGTCTCACTGCCTGGCTTACTTCACTTAGCATAATGCTCTCCAGTTCCATCCATGCTGTTGCAAAGGGTATAAGCTCCTTCTTTCTCTCTGCTGTATAGAATTCCATTGTGTAAATGTACCATAGTTTCTTGATCCACTCATTTGCTGATGGGCACTTAAGTTGCTTCCATCACTTGGCTATTGTAAATTGTGTTGCTATGAACATTGGGGTGCATAGGTTCTTTTGGATTGGAGTTTCAGGGCTGTTAGGGTATAATCCCAGTAGTGGAATTACTGGGTCAAGAGGCAGTTCCATTTTTAGTTTTCTGAGGAAATTCCACACTGTTTTCCACAGTGGCTTCACCAATCTGCATTCTCATCAATAGTCAATTCACATATTTTGATTCTCCCTCCTCTTACTCCATTTTACCTTCTTCTTGACTCTTATTATTTTCATTTAAATTTTTTTTCTCTCTTGCTACAACTTGTTTCCATTCCACACTCTTACTATTTCTCCCCCACCCCACCTCTCAAAACCAATTTTCTTGTCAATAGTTATATTACATTCTTTTTCCTGCTCTTAAAATACCCACCTTCTTTCTCCAGCTTTAGTAATCATGGTTCATTGGTTGTGAATAGGGTAGTTTTGTTGCATTTTTTTCTATGTTATCTCTAGATCTTCACTAATTTTGTATTTCCTCTCTGAAATTTTACTGTTCCCCTTTCTAACATTTTTTCATCTCAAATTTTAATTTTGCCCTGTCTTAGCCTGTTTTTTGTCTTTCATCCTGCCTTTTCCCCTTCATTTCTGTTTTCTTATTCGTTCTGTCTCAAATTTTTATTTTTCCCTGACTTAGATGGATTTTCATTCCTCTTAGAATTCCTACTCCCTCTATCATCTCATAATCACTTCCTTTTCCTCTAGACATCTCTTAAATTTCATTTCTTTTCTACCCTCTTATTCTCATCACACCTGTATTAACGTTAGCTCATTTGTTATTGATAGTGCTGTGGTGGATCTTTATCTCTAATCTGGTTCGTATCTTGTTATTATTTACTTACTTTTCTCCCTTTTTTCTTTGTCTCTCTCTCTCACTTAATTTAATTTAATTATAATTTCTGTTTAAAGCTAATACTATACACATCCCTTCTTACTCCATTCCACCTTCTTCATTCTTTTTTTTATTAATGATGAAAACCTTTACTTTCTTCACATAGATCTGATTGCCTATTCTTATTAATTCTCCCTCCATTAACCTCTCAAAATCATTTTTCTTTTAGGAAAGCATCTCATATTCACTCTCCTGTCTTATAATAGTCTTAATCTGTTTAAAATCTTATTAATACTGGTTCATTTGCTATTGATAGTGTGATTGTGGGGGGTATTTTTACATCTCTGGGTTTGTTTCCTGGACTTTGTGGTTTCATTTTGGAAGCATCTGCACAAGAGCATATAAGACTTGGTGGGCAGAGTGACCTTCAGTCAACCAGCTGGAGGGAAGGAACCACCAAAGAATAACCCAACAGTCATAATCCAGTTACATCTGGAGAGCCAACACAAAAGACATAATAGACATCCCAAGAGCATCAACTTGAGAAGATCAAGGAGACTGCACCACTGAATCAAACAGGTCTCCTACCACAGAAGTTCACGCATCAAATTCAGGGAGTCTAACAGATCAATTTAAGAAACAAAAGCAAACAAGAAGAATCTCCCCCCAAAATGGGAAGACCAAGAAAAAAACCCAAATCAAAAGGAAAAGAGGAATTACCAGAAAGAGGACAAAATGAAATAGAGCTGAGTAAACTATCAGATATTGAATTCAAAACAATGATTATAAGGAAGCTCAATGAACTCAGTGACAATTAGAAAAAACTGCATGGAAGCTAAAAGGAAACCTACTGAAAACTACATCAGCATGAAAATTAACATAGAAACTATCAACAAGAGCCAAGAGGAATTGAGGAAAACTACTTCAGAATTGAAGAATGCAGTAGACATTATTAAAAGCGGGGAAGATGAAGCAGATGATAAGATCAGCCAGTGGAAAGACAAGGTAGAAAAAAATTCTTAGAAAGAGTGAGAAAAGGAAAAAAAATAAAAAATGAAGCGGTGTTAAGGGAGATGTAGAACAATATGATATACAATAATATCAGTATAATAGGAATACCAGAAGGAGAAGAAGAGTATAAGGGATAGAAAACCTGTTTGAATAAGTAATGGTGGAAAACTTTTTAAATTTGATGATAGAAAAGTCACAAGCCTAGGAAGCACAGAGGGCCCAATCAAGATGAACCCAAGAGGCCTTCTCCAAGGCAAGTCATAATTAAAATGGCAAAATTGAATGACAAAGAGAGAATCTTAAAGACAGCAAGGGAGACAAAGGAAGTAACACAAGGGAGTCCTGATAAGTCCATCAGTTGACTTCTCAACAGAAACACTACAAGCCAGAAAAGAATGGCAAGAAATTTCCAAGTAATGAAAAGCAAAGGCTTTCAACCAAGACCACAATGACCAGAAAGTCTCTCTCTTAAAATTGAAGGCAAAATAAGAACTTTTCCAGACAAAATAAGAATAGGAGAATATACCTCCACCAACCCCACATGGCAAGATATGCTAAAGGGACTGCTTTAGGAAGAGGAAGAAAGACAGTGAGAGAGACACAAACACAGGTAAAATAGCAATGAAAAAATACCTATCAATAATAACCTTGAATGCAAATAGATTAAATTCTCCAATCAAAATACATAGGATGGTTGAATGGATAAGAAAGCATAACCCACAATATTTTGCCTACAAGAGTCTCTCAGAAAAAAAGACCTACACAGACTGAAAATGAAAGAGTGGGACAAAATATTGCAAGCAAATGAACAGGGAAAAAATCAGGGGTAGCAATACTTATATCAGACAAAATATAATTCAAAAAAAGTCCATAAAAAGGGATCCAGAAGGACACTTTATAATACTCAAGGAAAGACTCCAACAAGAAGACATAAACATTACAAACATATATGCACCAACATTGGAGAACCCAAATACATAAGGAAAATCTTGGAGAATTTCATGAAAGATATAGACAGCAACACACTTATAATAGGGGATTTTAACACCCCACTGTCAACAATGGATAAATCTTCCAAATAATCAACAAGCATATTGTGGCACTGAGTGACACATTCAATCAAATGGACTTAAATTATATATATATATAAACTCTCTCTATATATACATACACACACACACACACATATATATATATATATATATATATATATATATATATATATACACACACACATATACATATATATATATATAACCTTTAATCCCCAAAAAGCAATGCATGCCTTTTTAAAATGCACATGGAACATTTTGAAAGAGAGACCACATGATAAGACACAAAACAAGCCTCAACAAATTCAAAGAAATTGAAGTCATATCAAGCATTTTCTGAACCATACAGGCTTGAAACTAGAAAACAACATCAAAGAAAAAGCTAAAAAACATTCAAGTTTATGGAAACTGAATAGCAAGCTATTAAACCATGAATGGGTTAAAAATGGGAACAAGGGACAAATTAAGAAGTTTCTGAAAACAAATGAAAATGAACACACAACAGCTCACAATCTGTAGGACACAGCAAAGGTAGTCCTGAGAGGGACGTTCATAGCAATACAAGCTTACCTAAAAAAGATTGAAATATTTCAAATAAACAACCTAACCCTATATCTACCAGAACTGGAGGAAGAACAACAAGGTCCAAAGTGAGTAGAAGGAAGGAAATAATAAAAATCAGAGCAGACTTAAACAACATAGAGAGTACAAGCACAATTCTAAGGATCAATAAATCCAGCAGCTGGTTCTTTGAAAAGATAAACACCATCAACAAGCCTTTAAGCAGACTCATCAAGAAAAAAAGAGAGGTGACAAAAAATTAACATTAGAAATGAAAGAGGAGAGATTACAACTGATAACACAGAAATACAAAGGATTGTAAGAAATTCCTATGAACAACTATATGACAAGAAATTTGAAAACCTGGGTGAAATGGACAAATTTCTAGAAAAGTATAATCTTCAAAAACTGAATTAAGAAGCAATGCAAAACCTGACTAGAACAATAACAGGTGGTGAAATTGAAACAGAAAAAAAGAAAACAACAACAACAAAAAAAAAACTCGTAGCACAATAGCCCAGGACTGGATGATTTCACAGGAGAATTTTACAAAATATTTAAGGAAGAGCTAACCTTCTCAAACTATTGCAAAAAATCCAAGAAGAGGGAAGATTCCCAAACTCTTTTTATGAGGCCAGCATTATCTTAATCTCAAAACCAGATAAAAACACTACAAAGTAATAGAACTACAGGCATATATTGCTGATGAACATAGACACTAAAATACTCTTTAAATATTTGTATACTGCATCCTGCAATACATGAAAACTATCAGTCACCATGATCAAGTGTGATTCATCCTAGGGATGCAAGGATGGGACAATATTCTCAAATAAATAAACATACTATATCACATAAACCAGGAAAAACACAAATCACATAATCATATCAATATGTGGAAAAAGCATTTGATAAGGTATAGCACCCATTTATGATAAAAAAAAAACACCCAGGAAAGAGGGAATAGATAGAGGATCCTCAAAATAATAAAGCCATATATGAGAAACCTACAGCCAACACCATATTCAATGGGCAAAAACTAAAATATTTCCCTCTAAGATTAGGAACAAGACAAAGGTGTCTCCTTTCACCACTTCTATTCAACATAGTAATGGATGTCCTAGCCACAACAAACATGAAAAGAAATAGAAGGCATCTAAATTGGAAAAGAGGAAGTAAAACTGTAATTGTTTGAAGATGAAATGATAGAGTGCATACAAATCCATAGAAATTCCATAAAAAAAAAAAAAACTACTTGAGGCAAGAAAATGGCGGCGAGATAGGGGGGAGCAGAGTCCACTTCCTCCTGCCCACTGGTGAAACATCTAGCTGATTTTCTGAGGAACAGGGCGAACACCCAATGGTATTCCAGCATATATTAAGATTGGTGACTAAGATTACAGGGGAAATCGAACGATTGGACGGTAAGGAGAGTGCTTCAGAACGAAAAGGTCCCACGGGGAGCAGGGCGGGCTGCAGCCCCAAACCCGGCAGTTGCCAGGTCTGATGCAAGATTCTTGAGAGGGAGCCAGATTGGGATGTGTGAATGGCCAGATGCTTGTTTGGACTGGCGGGTGTAAATAGGAAGAATTTTTCAGAAAGAAAAATAGGGAAAAAATAGGCACTTCGCGGCTATTTGGAGAGGCCCCACCCCCAACAGTCCCGAGGTCAGTGTGCACCTGGGAACAGAGGCCCAGGGCAGCCCTTCTGAAGCACCGGAGTGAGTGCACAAATGGCCCTCAGCCCATGGCGGCTGGTGCTTCCGTCAAGGGGTTATACTTTTATTTAAGTCTTTGTCCATTTTGAGTTTATTTTTGTGTATGTGTAATTTGATGGTCGAGTTTCATTTTTTTTTGCATGTAACTGTCTAGATCTCCCAACTCTGTGTCTCTTTTGATGGTCTTTGTTTGAAATATATTTTGTCTGATACAAGTATTGTTACCCAGGCTCTTATTCCCTGTCCATTTTCTTGGAACATCGTTTACTACCATTTCACTTTCAGTCTGTGTAGGTCTTTTGTTCTGAGTTGGATCTCTTGTAGGCAGCGTATGTGTGGGTTATGTTTTCTTATCCATTCTTCTACCCTCTGCGTTTTGATTGGAGCATTTAATCTATTAGCATTTAAGGTTATTTTTTATCACTACCTATCCATTGCCTTTTTACCCCATTTGTACCTGTTTTCCTCTCTCCCTCCCTCTTTTTCATCCTGTTCTTAAAGCAGTTCCTTTAACATATCTTGCAGTACTGGTTTGGTGGAGGTGTATTTTTTCAACCATTGTGTGTGTGTGTGTGTGTATGTGTGTGTGTGTGTGTGTGTAAAACTGCTTATTTCACCTTCCATTTTAATTGAGAGTGTTGTTAGGTGGAGTAGTCTTGGATGCAGGCCTTTGTTTTTCATTACTTAGAATATTTCTTGCCATTCCCTTCTGGTTTTTAGTGTTCCCATTGAGAATCAATTGCTGAACTTATGGGGGTTCTCTTGTTACCTCCTGTTTCTCCCTTGCTATCTTCAAGATTCTCCCTTTGTCTTTCAGTTTTGCCTCTTTAATTATGATATGTCTTTTAGTGAGCTTTTTTGGGTTCTTCTAGATTTGGACTCTCTGTTCTTCATGGATTTGCATGACTTTTTCTCTCATCAAATTTTGAAGTTTCTGTCATTATTTTTCAAACAGGTTTTCTATCCCATGCTCCTCTTCTTCTCCTTCTGTCATCCTTATTACATGGATATTATTACATTTCATGCCGTCCTGCATTTCCCTTAACGCCTCTTCATTCTTTTGAGACTTTTTCCTTCTTCTTGCTCATTCTGGGAGGTTTTTTTTTTTTTTTTTCTATCTTGTCTTCAAGCTCACTGGCTCACCCCTCTGCTTCATCTAGCCTGATTTTGATTCCTTCATCTCTGTTCTCAATTCAGAAATTGTATTCTTCATTTCCTCTTGACTCTTGTTGATGGTTTCTTCGTCCTTTTTCATGCTGATGTAGTTTGCAGTAAGGTCCTTAGAGTTTCCCTGTAGTTTTTAGTAATTCTCACTGAACTCATTGACCTTCCTTATAACCATTGCTTTGAACTCAATATCTGATAGTTGACTTTTTTTCTGTTTCGTTTAACACTGTTTCTGGGGATTCCTCCTTTCCTTTCAATCGGGAGTTCGTTGTTTTCCCATTAATTGTGAGACTTCTTGTTTTCTTTCTCTTCTAAAATTTACCTATTTACACCTCAAGTTTGTGGTGTGAACTTCTATGGTAGGAGACCTGTGAAATTTAGTAGTGCAGTGTCCTTGATCTTGTGACATTGATGCTCTTGGTATGCCCTTTATGCCATTTATGTTGGCTCTCTGAATGTAATTGGGTTTTGATTTTTGTTGGGTCATTCTTTGGTGGGTCCTTTCCTCCACGTGTTGACTGGGGGTCACTCCACCCACCATACCTTGTATGCTGTTGTGCATACTCTGCTAGAACAAAACCACAAAACTCTGAATACAAACCCACATCTGCAAAAATAGCTTGCCCCTGCATCCCATTATCAACAGGAAATGAACCAGTTATTAATAAGTATGTAAGAAGATTAAGACAGTTGTAAAAAAGGAGAGAAATAAACTGTAGTATACAATGTAGTGACTTAACATGCACAAACTTGATGGACAAGAAAGAAATGTTAAAAAGCTATTTAGGAAAGAAAATATCACAAATCATGGGAAAGATCACAGTGGATTTCACCTCGGTAGACTCTAATACTTACCACTGTTTTTTCTTTCTGGATCCACCTCTGGTTATGTCAGATGTTGACCCCATTTGACCTTAGGCAGCCTTCTTTGAGACTGTCAGGGACCTACTGTCTGTGGCTGATTCCTTCAGTTTTTAATCTAGCCACTCTACACTCAGGTTTAAGCATCACAGAGCCTGGCAGAGTCCCTCCTGGTATTGAGGCTATTGTTTCACCTCAGGCTGCTGCCACTCAGGGGGAGTAGCCTGGCTGAACATGATGGCTGCTGTGTATGGGGGATGACTCTGCACTGAGATCCCAACATCTACTCTCTCAGTTCTTTCACCAAAGCTTCCTTCCCCAGCCTCTCCTAAGGTGTCTCCAGCCCACTCTGGCCCCACCTTTGCTGGAGCCAAGGGTAAGGGACTACAAATGAAGGTTTGTGTGTTGGCCCTTTAAATGACTCTTTTTTTTTAATCTCTAGCCTTCCATCTCTGGCAGAGAATAACTTTCCTGTTTTTTGATGCTTGTATCTGTGTACTTTATGGGCTCTGATGCAATCCCAGTTTAGGTTTTAGACCCCATACTTCTCAAGGGGATCCAAATAGTTGTTAATTATCTCTCTGGTGCTGCCACCTGAAGGCATATATCCAGCCTTATCAATTTTCCACCACACTCATTACCAGTCAGGTTGTGCTGAACTGATTCTTCTGTCTGTTGGAGGTTATAAGTCTTCTCTCTGGCTATTTAGTTGTTTGTTCTGGTTGATTTCTCCACAATTTATTTGTAATTCCAGCTTGGTCCTAAGAGGGTTGTGTGACTTCCATTCTCTTCTCCACCATCTTGCCAAATCCAGATCTCAGTTTCTTAACAACCTGGAGCAGTAGAGGTGCTAGTAAAAAGAAACATTTCTGGAATACCTAACTCAGGTGATCAAGAAGATTATACTGCAGAGAACCACAGAGTACCTATTAGACACCAGAAAGACCTCATAAAAAGCTTGAGAGTTATAGCATACCACCTAATACATGGAGTGAAACATAAGAAGACAGAATGGTGAGGCACAATAACATGCTTCAAATGAAAGAATAAGAGAAATCTCCAGAAAAGAATGAAAAAAAAAATGGAAACAACCAAGATACCAGATGAAGAGTTTAAAACATTTGTTATAAGGATCCTCAAGGACCTTAAGGGGAAAAGATATTATCTCAGTGAGAATTTAATCAAAAAAGTAGTAAGCATTTAAAAAGCCATAAACCATTAAAAATAACTAGTCAGAAATAAGCATACAATATCTGAAATGAAAAATACACTAGAAGAAATAAATAGCAAATTAGATTAATTGAAGGCTGAAATCAGTGATTCTGAGAGAAAGAAAATAGTAAGCAGCTAAGCAGAGCAACAACAACAAAGAGAATTAAAAAGAAAGAAAATTGAAGTTCCAGGTGGGTGAACTACAGTGCTTTCATGTGCCTGCAAGCCAGGCCTCAAACTCCATGAAGACAGACACTGTTCAGGACACTGCCCCTTCATCTGGTTATTGATTTTATTTAGAGTTCCAGCCAAGATGGAGGCATAGGTAGAAAGCCTATGCTTCCTCACACAACAAAAGGGAGGATAACAACCAATATAAAATCAGTAAACAACCAGAAGTTCCAGAAAATCAAACTGAATGGAACTCCAACAACCATGGAATTAAAGAAACAGTCAAACAGAACAACCAGACTGATAAGCCTGCAGACAGAGAGAAACCATGGTGAGGTGGTTAACTGTGGGAGTGGGGCAGGCTGCAGCAAGGCAATGGGCTGCATGGGAGGGGCTAACTTAAGGGGAAACTGAGACTCAGAAGTAGCTGTGGACTACGGTGCTTGCTGTGGTGGGAGAAACTTCTAGTCTCACATGAAAGGTCATTGAAAAGTGCTCTAGAGACAAGCAGGTGAACTTCATTGTTCTCTCTTTGGCCCCTTCCCCACAGGCAGTGCCACAGCGCAGCAAGGAGGTTTGCCCTGCCTGGATGAATACTGAAGGCCCCAACCCCTTACAACTTATCAGGGTCCCCAAGCAAAGAGATAGGGCCAAAATGAACGAAGAGACCAAAACCTCAGAAAGAGAGCTAAGCAAGGAGAATATAGCCAATCTACCTGATGGAGAATTTAAAGTCCTGGTAATCAAAATTCTCACAGATATGATTGAGCTTGGTTGAAAAATGAAAGATACCTAAAATGAAGTAAAGCAAAATATTCAGGGAACCAACAGTGACAGGAAGGAAACCAGGACTCAAATCAACGATTTGGGAAAAAAGGAAGAAATAAACATCCAACCAGAACAGAGTGAAGAAACAAGAATTCAAAAAAGTGAAGAGAGTCTTATAAACCTCTGGGACAAAATGAAACATTCCAATATCTGAATTATAGGGGTGCCAGAAGGAGAACAACAGCAAGAAATTGAAAACTTATTTGAACAAATAATGAAGGAAAACTTTCCCAATCTAGCAAAGGAAAGAGACTTCCAGGAAGTCCAGGAAGCCCAAAGAGTCCCAAAGAAGTTGTACCCAAAGAGAAACACACTAAGGCACATCATCATTAAGTTACCCAAGATTAAAGACAAAGAGAAAAATCTGAAAAGCAGTAAGAGGAAAGGAAAAAGTTACCCACAAAGGAGTGACCATAAGGCTATCAGCTGATTTCTCAAAAGAAACCTTGCAGGCAAGAAGGGGCTGGAAAGAAGTATTCAAAGTCTTGAAAGGCAAGGACCTATGTCCAAGATTACTCTATCCAGCAAAGCTATCATTTATAATGGAAGGGCAGATAAAGTGCTTCCCAGATAAGGTCAAGTTAAAGGAGTTTATCTTCACCAAGCCATTATTATATGAAATGTTACAGGGACTTATCTAAGAAAAGGGAGATCACAAATATGAACAGTAAAATTACAACAAACTCACAACTATCAACAAATGAACCTAAACAAATAAAAGAAAGAAAAACAATGAAAACAAACTCTAAGCAAACAACTAGAACAGGAACAAATCAGAGAAATGGACATCACATGGAGGGTTTTCAGTGGGGAGGGGAAGGGGAGGAATAGGGGGGAAAGGTAGAGGGAAGAAGAAGCATACTTGGTAGGCATTAACTAGATGGGGAGAGGTCAAAAATGGTATATGAAATAGAGAACTCAAAGAACTTATATGTACAAACAATGGACATGAACTAAGAGGGTGGGATGCCAGAGGGTTGGGGGTGGAAGGTGGAGGGGGTAAAGGGGGAAAAATTGGGAAAACCATAATAGCATAAACAATAAAATATCTCTTAAAAATAAAAAAATAAAAATAAAAAACATGAAAAAGAAAGACAATTTAAGAGACGTATGAGACAACAAGTGTAACAACATCTGTATCATAGTGGCACAAAAAACATGGTAAGTGAGTGAAAGCATGGCATTTGTGCCATGTTGTACCTTTTAAAGGCCCCCCATAAAACCCTTTCCTAGTTTTCGTGTCAGTCTTGCATGTCTTTTACGTGTGTGTTATATGTGAATTCTCCTGGTTATTGGGTGACACACACATGTGCCATCTTTGGTGCTTCTCCATCTCTCCCCATTTCTGGAGGTAGAGTTCATCCCCCTGCATCACAATTCTGTCCTTCACCACTCTGGACTCTTGTAGTTTTACAAGGGAAGGTGGAAGAAGGTCTCATTCGTCTGTAACTACTTCCAACTGACCAAGAAACATACTCCTATCTATCCCCCGGCCCAGAGAACCCTAATAAATGGGGTCTTGAGTGGAAGGGAGTCTTCATGTGAGGGAAAAATATCTTTCAATGTCCAGGTCAGTTGGTTGTCCCTGTAAAGCATGCACAATGCCCAAAAGATGGCATTACTGGATGAGTTGACATCCTTGTTGTAATCTGGAGGCAACAATTTGGCAAGCGGGTTAGAAGGCACAATAACCATAACAACTAAATTTCAAAAGTAGGGATTAGTTCTACAGTGTCCCTGATTAAGAAAAAAAAAGTGGTTTACTTGGAGGAAGGTTTGCAAGACGTGTCACATCTGTCTGAAGCCTTACTGCCTATTACACTCAACATAATTAGGCTTACGGAAATAACCTGAGATTCCCCTCCTCTTAATACTTCTGGACGCTTTATGTCCAAATTATTAAGGCAGAAAAGAAAGTTTTAAAGTGAAGCTGATAAGCCACCTCATACTTCACCAACTCAACTGTTTAATCAGACCAAACTTGAGTTCCAGGACGTAGTAATGCAGGTGGGCTTCTCAATAGGGTCTACACTTTTTCTGATACCTCAAGTCTGTCTTTTTGATAATATATTCAGTTGCACACCTGAATATATTCATTGCTGGAATGATACTAAGCACTCACAATTTGATAACATCTGCTTGAACTCTCAAGTGAAAACAAACTTTGAAGACAGTTAGCTGCACTATAGTCCAATGATCATGACAGAGCATTGTGATTTCCCTTAAAACCTGATTCCTCTCCCTAAGATCACCCTCATTGAAAAACTGGCCTCAAAAAGACTGCCAGTTTTCAATTTTGCTTTGTTGCATAAAAACAAGAGCAGCACTGAACACATAGGCTTTTTTAAGTCCACTTCGCTGGAATTTCCTCAAGGAGCCTTTATGTTGATCCTTAGACAGCCCTTCAGGGCATAGAAGCCAAGCCCCATAACTGCCATATGGTGTTGCCTACAGTACCTGTACTCCTTAAAGTCCTTGAGATTTCCCTTTGTGTCTTAAGGCTCCTCCATGCCATCTTTCAGGAAAACAACCTTCTTTGCTTCCCTGGTTAGACTGCCATGAATCAGAAGACCAAACAAGGTACCAGGTCACTTCTCCAGTGGTCTTTTGTTAGCTTCCAAAGTCAATCTTGGTACCTCAAGGCTTTCTGGTAACAACCAGAGCCCAGGCATGCCTCCTTCAGGCATGATATTTCATTCAACGTGTTGGTTATTAAAACCATAATTTGAAACCAGTCCTATTAGGTTCATGCAAAAGAAATTTTATATAATTCTTCACTAAGAATGCCAAATTCTGGAGGGATCAGGTAGGGAGAAAAATACAAAGTAAAAAGGAAAATCCTTGTCCTTCAACTATCCAACAAAAATCCACATCCATGCCTTGTATCTTTCATTAATTACTACTTGGTGTAAAATTTTAACTTTTCCTTGGAAACTTCAATTCATTTTCAAAACAGAAACAAAACAAATCAAAAACAAAGACAGAGTTCCAAAAAGAATAAGAGGGGAATAAATCTAGCCTTAGAATCTTGTCTCCCACCAACTGGTCACTCTAACTAGTCACACAGATGACCTTTCTCACATCTCAGATAGCACAAATCCCCAGTGATGCAGACATTATTTTGCCTCGGCCAGCAAAATAATTGGCACCAGATGACCTTTCCTAGGTCCCTAGGAAACTAACTGGCACCAGATGACCTTTCCTATGTCCCTAGAGACATAAAGCTCCAAATTTCAGGTATATGTTCTCAATCCAACTAGATTCTACCCAGCACCAACAGCATGAAGCCCCAATGGTAGAGGCATTCTGTTGCCTACCAGTGCATTCACTGGTTTCCTGGTAGAGACACGGTCTCTCACCAACTGGTCTCATGATAGAGACATTCTCTCTCATTCCAGCTAGCTCTAACCAGACAACCCTTCTTATGTCCAAATGGCACAAAGTACTAAACAACAGAGATATTCTAATGTCAACCAGTACCACAAGAGAACTTTATGAGGTCCAAATGGCATGAAGCCCCAAATGGCAGAGACAGAGGATTCTCAGTATAAATAAAACAATTAAGTTCCCCAAGTCCCAAAGGATTAGAAAGCAAGAGACAAAACAGAACATAAAGCAAAGAATAACTCAACTCAAACACAGAGGTTTCTTTCCTAAGAATAAAAATAATTTAAAAAGTCACACTTCTATGTCCTCTACAACTTTAACAAACCCTTTTTTTTTTAATCTTTCTCTACACTTTCTGCAATCTTCCTAGACATTTTTACTCAGGAATAATCCTTTTTATTGATGGAATGGACAACACTCAATCTCAATATCTGGTAGCTAAAAGCCTCTAAATCTGCAAACACATTCTCCTACACAATTCTACTTTAGTCTTTTTTGTCACACAAACATTTAAATTTGTTTACAATTCGAAAACAATATAGGAATGACTGATAAACATGAGAGAACATGGTTCCATTCCTCAGGTTCAAGTAAGGAAGTAATCAATTGCATGCATCAAAATCCCCTAGAAAGAAATCTCAGGCATTCCCTTCCCCTGTTTCTCCCTTCCCCCAGCCCCAGCACAGGCATTACAAGTTCAAAAATGGAAAACAAAAATGAAAAAAAAAAAAAAAAGGAAAACAAACTGATAGAATACTGCAACTTAGAGAAAAAAATAAATCTCCATTGTCATTTTTAAAATAAGCATTCAGAGTAAAAGCTAACAGCTTGGATGGTGCAGAAAGAAAATTAGGTAATGCTAAAACAAACATTAATAATTGAGTGTAATATACAAAAATTATCATTTTTACTTAATCATGCCTTAAGAAAATATACAAATTGTATTTACATAATTATAAACTATGACTTTGACTTCTTTTTTTACCATCTTTGCTTATCTCTTCTTTATGTTTTCAAATTTCCCAAACTAATGTATAGAAGGAATTGTCAATATCCTGTCATCTTTGCTGATGTTTCAATAAAAGGAATTCTGTAACTTCTTTCTAGGTCCTAAGCCTGTTTTGTGTTTACTGTTCTAAAAGGCAAACCACATTCATTTCCTACTAGGATCACGGGTGCATCTTCAGAGTCTTCAACTCTTTTTATTTCTTTATAATAGTGATTATCTTCAAGTGATTTAGTACTATTTAAGGCAACTCCACAAAGAAACCGCTCTCTAGTTTTCATATACTGGTCTCTCATTGCAGTGGATTCCTCTTGAACTCTTGTGTGGAGAATATCCTAGAAACAGGTTTCTTTACCAATTACTATTCACTTCCTGTAGGAACTCTCTATTGCGGATTATATTCATCCACAAAACAATTCTGAGTTTGCTGTATTATCAAGACACTCTTGCTTATGCCACCAGTTCCAGTTACTGCAAGTTTATATTCAGTCATTTTCAGCTGACCTGAGAGCCACCGAGCCTCCATTCCCTGTCTGTGCCTTCAGTGCCTCCACAAAACTTGGCAAATTCTCACTCAGACCCTAGTTCTAAGTCCTAAAACTCAGGTGATCATTCCTCCTTCCCATAGTCTATTCCTTTCCCAGACCCATTTCCTTTCCATTTTCCAGGTGTGTTTAAGTGGCCAACAGCCCTAGTGGGTGTGGAGAGGAATTCCCAGCAACTGGAAAGCCTCAGTCTCACTCCTTGAGGGAGTCAACCTGCCACAAGTGGCTAGGGACCCTTGTTGGTTGCCACTACTATTATCAAACTATTGGGGTCCTACTGCCTGTTGCCCATAGCCAATAACTCTGGAGACAGAGTCTGGTAGAAAGAAAACTGGAAATCATATATATATAATTTCTTGATGTCCATCTCTACCCCTGCCACCAGAGGAGCAAGCAGGATGCTAGAGGGTGGCTGTTGCAGTGACTTCCCATGGCTTCACATGTGGGGGGAAGGCATAGGGCTTGTCATCTAGCTGTGCAGCCATTGGGGACCTGCCTCCTCGGATCTGCTAGCCCTAATCTCATTACCCTACCCTGCTGTCCCCTTTTTACCAGCCTTGCTTCTAAAACTATAGTGCTCCTCCCTAGCTGCACTGGGGCCATACCCAAATGGTCTGTCCTGGTGGGCAGCAGCTGCCATGGCTTCCTGCCTGGGGGAGGGGCACATGGCTTGTTGGCCCAAGCCAGAAGCATGGACAATGGTTGGGTGGTAACCACTGCCACTTACTGCCTGGGAGAGGGGGTACAGGTTTTGCTGGCCCAGTCCCCCTTGAGCCCACTGTCCTAGCCTCCCTCCAGCCCTCCTCCTGAGCTTCCCCCTCTTCCCTCATACCTGAAATCTGCTGGCTCCTGGACAGGCAGATCCTGGAATTCTATGGCAGAGGGCATTCAGAATCTTTCCAGGTAGATCCTTAGATCAAGAAACAGTCCCCAGCTGCATTCGCCAGCCAGGGGATGGATGATTGAAAGCACAGTATTTGCACATGCTCCACTTTATAATGACACCCCCATAACCCTCTGCATGGTGGAAGTGGATGGGACGGTACATCCCTCCCAATCAATCACCTTCCTAGATCTTGGTGCCAGCCTTGTGCACCTTTATGCATGTGTGTGTGTGTGTGGTATGCACACATCCTCCTGGTTGTCAGGCTGACACATATTAGCACTATTTTTGGCTTTTCTCTATCCTCCCCATTTCTGAGGGGAAGTTCCCCTCATTACACTTTGACCCAGTGATCCCACTTCTTGGAATATATCCAAAGAATCCTATGCCACTAAATTGAAAGAACAGAAGCATCCCTATGTTCATTGCAGAGTTATTTGCAATCACTACCTCTCCCTTTTAGAGAAAACGCCTCAAGTCACTTCAGTCATGTTAATAGGCTTAAATATTAATGACAAAAGAATTATCCTATACTGATTATCCCTGCCTACAAGGGCAACTCTCTGTGAATCATGATCAGGCTAAAACTCCTTCCCCCAAAGCTCTTCATAGTCAGGCACCAACCAAGGATTTTCCATCACCTAAACAGGTGTTAGTCTACTCCCAGAAAGCTACAGGCTTTTTGTAAATTATAACAGTGAAATGAATTTGGAAAAGTGAAAAATATCTTTGTGACATTATCAAGTGAACAAAGCATAGTACAAATTTTACCCCATGCTGAGACCACAAGCTGCAATGAAGTGTGCTCATGGACAGGACCTATGGGTAACAGGCTCAGAAGAGAGACATTTTGTCACAGTCTAATGGAAATGTGTCTGGTGGTTTTGTTTGGTTTCATATGCCTTATTATTTTTATTTTTGTGTAGGAAACAGTAAAAATTAAAAAAAATAAGAAAGGACTGATGGAAAGGGGAGGGAGGGAAGAAGAGAGGTAGAGAGTGAAAGAAGACAAAGAGCGAGGTTCATTATTTGGGCTGCAGGCAAAAGATAATCCCTTCATATTTGAAACCAGCTTTGGTTCATAAATAATGAAAGGATATCTGAGTCTTATTTATTTTCAAATATTTATGTAGTATAGTAAAAGTGGGAAAAATAAAGTATCACAGGGATTTCAAGACCTTAAACGGACCATCTAAAACATGATATTAAAAAAAAAAATACTGTGATTCTAGTCCAGAAACTTTAATTTCACACAAGGGAGTAGAAAATTTCATGGCCTGTAAAACATTTTTATGTTGAGTTATGTGCCCTGGGGAAGGAAGCAGAAGACTCATCTTGGCATCCCTGAGCAGCCACTGTCTGTTCCTGGCCTCTGTCTATACTGTGCTGCCTGTGACTCTGTGTAGGACCCGGTACACTGGGCCTGCATCTGAGCACCCATGTCCAGGATAGTATCTTACTTCCAAGACTAACTCAGATGCCATTACCTCTGTGGAGTTTTTATGACTCCTGCATAACTTTTTATTTTTTATTTTTATTTTTGTATCTCTTTTTTTTTTACTTTATTGTTGTTCAATTACTGTTGTCTGCATCCTCTCCCCTCCCCTTCCCCCTCCCCCTCCCCCTCCAATCCCACCTCCCTTCCCTGCCTCCCTCTCCCCCTTGGTTCTGTCCATGTGTCCTCTATTGTGGTTCCTGAAGACCCTTCTCCCCATTGTCCCCTCTCCCATCCCCCTGGCTATTGTTATATTGTTCTTAATTTCAATGTTTCTGGTTCAGTTTTGCTTGCTTTTTTCTTTTGTTGATTATGTCCCAGTTAAAGGTGAGATCATATGGTATTTGTCCCTCACCACCTGGCTTACTTCACTTAGCATAATGCTCTCCAGTTCCATCCATCGGTTGCAAAGGATATAAGCTCCTTCTTCCTCTCTGCTGTGTAGAATTCCATTGTGTAAATGTACCATAGTTTCTTGACACTTTTTAAAAGAATACTTGAATCCCCTATTGTTGCATTCCCAGAGCCCCTGGACTCTGTCTTTGTAGGAGAAATAATCACTTCTTAGGTTGTATCATTGGTGCCTGTTGGGTGGATTTATATTTTGTCACCTTAGTTGAACCGAAAGTATTATTTCTCAGAATTCTCTGCTCTGAACTGTTCCAAGAAAGCAAGGACCACATTTTACTTGACACTTGGAAGGTTGTTGCAGAGAACAGGAAAGACCATTGTTGCTGACCAGTTAGCTTACTTAGCCAGTGTAGTCAACTGCTGGCAGAGCCCTCTGGGTCTGTTGCATCTACCACCCCAGATTCTCAACTAGAGATCAAAGCAGTTCAGCTGGTCCCTGTGGGTCCAGTGAATTTCCAGGGGTGTCCCATTAGTCTTTTCTTCCTGCACTTCATGTACATCATCCTTCCTCAACTGCCTGCCCTGAAGACTCTGGGCTTGGGCTTTCAACCCAGAAGCAGTAATTTCACATGGACTGTGCCCAGCCAAATCTTGTAGTAAATGTCAATGACACAGGCCACCATGGTTCTGCTTTTCATGGATGAGGATCATCTGCATGCTTTCTATCTTCCTTTCACGCTGGCCCAGAAGTCAGGTCTGAGTATTTCTTGAAAGTTTGGGCACACAGTAGGTACCCACAGAACACAGGCTGGTTTGGGGGATTCATTATCTTCAAGCAGAGATCCCACTGCTGGCCCCTGGCAGGCAAATATGAGTATTGCAATGCTTGGCCAATTCCACAGCTGGCAGGAGCCCCATTTCTGGGAACTACTTGTCAGGGAAGGTGTAACATGGCTGAGGCCAAATCGCTGAGAGAAAGCAAAGGTCAGGGAGAAACCCCAAGGTAGACTTGAAGATTAAAGGTGGTTTTCCCTCCAGCAAAAGAAAGGACCACTAGAGGAAGGAAATTTCCCAAGGTAGCCAGACATCTCATGACTTGGTAGAAGGTGGCTTGTACAGAGCATATATGACAGGAGACTTCGTCCCCTTACAGAGCATGGCAGCCAGAAGAGGAGAAAAGGCAAATGTGGCCAATACTGGCTCTCATTGGTTGGAAAGCTGGACTCACTCACTGGCTTCCAGCACATATAGGATTCTGAGAGAGGACTTTAAAATAGAGCATGTCAGGAAGCACAAAAGTTAATCAGCTCTTTTCTCTCCCCTAGCTGGCCTGGTTGACTGCAAGGAGCCTGAGTTCCTGAGATGGGTGTGTTCCCTAGTGACTGCATGACTGGGCTCCAAGGTCCTGAACCACTCTTGCACAGAAAGTGGCAGCTGTAGCTGAACTGTGACTGGGAACCTACCAAGCCACCTGGACAATCCTGCTGTGGTTATCTGCATTTCATAAATGATGGTGCTTTTAGGAGTGGAAAAGGGATTACTTTCAGGTGCATCCTTGAACTGGAAAAGAGTGGCAGGGCTGTTTGTTTGGGGATATTTTAAAGGGAGTGGGGCCCTGAAGCAGAAACCTGCCACTATTCCAAAACTCTACAACCTTTAAATGTAAAACCGTTTTTCCTTTTTACCAAATTCCTGTCTCCAGAATTATGCCTCTAGGCAGTGAGCAACAGAACCTCTCTCACTACATAGGAACAGAATGAGGCTCTCCAATAACAAAGGTGCTTGGGGAAAAAATTCACTCTGATGGTTGTGACTTGTCAGAGACCTTCCTCTGACCAGATGGCCTGGAGCTGGGGCATCTCCCAGGGACGGGGCAGGGACCTGGGGTGAAATTATGGCCATGCATACTCACTGAGCTGCTACCTGTTTGGGAATCCCCAGGAAGGGTGCACCATCTTTGCTCCATTTTGGCACAGATTCCTTGCAACTCTGGTCTTTCTAATCTGGTCCCAGAGTCTTCTGCAGTGGGACAGAATGTTGCTGCTGCCCTGGTTTGTGGTCCTTAATAATTATGTTCATATCATGCTCTGTGTTCTACTGACAAATGTCACTTAACTGTGACTAAGTGCAGCTACCACATTTCCTCTGAGTGTCTTCCACTCAGAGCATTTATAGGTCTTGAACCAGAACAACTCATCATGTGTCCAGTTAAGGGATGGTGGGGAACCAAATCATCCTTTTCATTTCTCCCTTCTGTGTTGGAAATTCTTAGAAGAAGTCACTACTTTGAATTTAAGAATAATTTCTAAATGCCAACAGCATCTGATAATGGGCTCAGTTCTGAGGATGAAGACAGAGCAGGAGCCCTCAAGGTCATAGACACCAGGCTCCAGGAGGAAGCTCCACTCATAGTCTTGCTCCTTGGCCAGTTGGTTAAATGGTGGCTCTATCTCACCCTTTCCACTCCAGAGTCCCATTCATGAATAATAACCAGGTCAGTGGAGTATCACTCTTGGTATTTTAGTGAGTTAAACTCCAGGCTTTCTTCTCTTTTATTTTCCATAAAGTTCTGTGATATTCACATTGCCATGGTTACAAGTATAGACCCTTGGAACATTTTTTGGAAGGGCACTAGATGTCACAGGGGAAGGGCACTGGATGTCAGAGGAGAAGGGATATGGCTATATGTGGGATGATCTGCTGACTGTTGCTGTGCTTCCAGGTTCTATTTTCTCATGCTTGAGATGGTGCTATTGTCCGAACAGTGCTCTACCCAAATTCCTATGTTGTAGTCCTAGTCCTCAGTACCTCAGAACATGATTGTACTTGACACCGGGATTTTAAAGGGCAATTAAGGTAAAGTGAGGATATTAGAGAGGATCCCTATAAGAGGAGGATATTGGGACACAGACATACACAGAGGTTAGACCATGTGAGGACACAGGGAGAAAACAACAATCAATGAGCCAAGGAGAGATGCCTCAAAAGAAATCAACCCTGCTGACACCTTGATGTCAGACTTCTATTCCTCAGGACTGTGAAAAATGCACTTTTGTAATTTAATTCCCCCGCCTGAGGTACTTTTTATTGCATCCCTAGAAAATGAAAACAAGTAGTGACTTAATTCCCTTGGTTTCCTGTAATGGCTTTCACATATGATTTTAATATATTTAGTGCCCATTCAGTAATTATTCATTCACCAGAACATACATACAAAGATTTTCACATTTGCTGTTAGTTTTTTAAATATTTCTGTCCTGTTAGTTTTAATATGTGGAGAGCATGTCTATATCAGCTTTGGAGTCCCCACTGTGGCTCCTGGCCTGCACTAGCTGCCTGGTTTCAACAGGTACAACTTGGGGGTCGGCCTTTCCTCCTGGAGAATACAAAGTAGGGACAGGGTTGGGTGTTGATAGTCCCTGGGACCTGGGTTTGTGCCGTGGGGTCTGTCGGTCCTGCCGGAACCCATGGGTTGACCGTAACCAGTGCGTGTATAAATCTCAGACACGCGGGGAGAAGAAATCCGGCGGCCACGGGTCTCCTCCACCATCCCCCATCTTGGGGAGAAAGACCTGGGGAGAAGGACCCCGTGGGTTGCCCAGCCGGGGGTTTTATTAGAGGGATTAAGACACATTTACATTGGATTGATTATTCATGGGATT